>JADLZN010011999.1:187500-259277 GCA_018155175.1 Sinocyclocheilus anophthalmus | reverse complement strand
CGCCATCTCCTAGTTGGATGTGCCTTTAGAGAGAAATGCACGGTTTACATAATGAAAGAGTTTATTTTATTGGGAGTCTATTTTCGATTTGAATTATTTCATTTAAGTAGTAATTTAAAGCTTTCTATATATTTTGATTGTGTCTGAGTTTAGGTTCATCATTGTGAAGCACTCCTATTCAAGACCGAGGCGGCAGAAAACTTTTGTTTTCTTTATTTTATAAAAGCAAAACGTTTTGTTGATATTGTGAGTGCACACAAATACAACTAGACCCTTTACAGTTTAGAATGACGTATTACTCTTACCTTTATGAGCAAAAATGACTGCGTATTTTAAGTTGTTTCCTCTGTTAGAAAGAAATGCAAGTGATCGCACTGGCGCCTCCACTCTAAAAAATGCTGGGTTATTTTCTTTAACCCAACTTAGATAAAACAAATTTGGACTACCACTTTTTGGGGTTAAAAAGTTTATTGAACAATTTAACCCACGTTGGGTTATTCCCATTTTACCCAAAGTTGGGTTGAAATAACCCAGCCTTTTTTAGAGTGCATGTCCGCAGAGCGCGCTTCAGCTCAGTCCGGCAAACGATTGGATAATATGCATCTAATAGCGCACATTTATCTAGGTTAAACATTTAAACTAACATTGTGATATACCTGATCTGTTTTATATATATATTTTATTTTAGGCAAGTCCTGATGATTTGAGAAGGCTAAATTGATCAAACATAGGCTATAGGCTATGATCAATTCACTGTCTGCCGCTGGCCTTTACTTAAAAAAACAAAAAAATACTCCAAATGTTTTTCAAAATTTACTTTATAAAAAAACTAAACAAAATATAATCACTTTTCCATTACATAAAACTGAACTATTTTAATAGCTGAAGCAGTAGTATAAGCTTTTTTTGGGAAAAGGGGAAAAAGACAGGCTAGGGCCTATATTTGAGACCCGTGCAGGGCTTTAATCCACTTCATCCAACGCTGTTTTTTTTTCTCATCTGTGAGCATGCTCTTGATATATGTATTTTAGGTGTGTAAATGTATAATTGCCTTTTCATTATTTTTTTCAGTTTTATTTAAATTTGTAGTTAAAACAACTAAAAATAAATGTATTTTAAAGTTTAGAATTAGACAGCCTTTGCACAGGCTTACGCTGAAAACAACAAAATGGAACCTCAAGGTTGATCTAGGAAAATGTGTGCAAATGTTTTAGGGCCCCATTCCTATATTTTGCCTGGGGCCCCCAATTCACTAAATCCGCCCCTGGTCACAAACATGCGGTCAAGGTGACATCTTTGTTATGATCTGGCATCTTTTATTAGGCAAAAAAAAGGATCAACAAGGTCATGTTTTATATTTTCTATCATAACCATAATATTTGCCATATTTTGGTATATGAGAAATATTGTGCCAACATTAATAGCATTTTTTTTTACATTAAAGACTTGATCATAATGTTAATGTTGAACTATACAGCTACACTTACAGCAGCTGGGGGCTATTATGCCTTTTTATATGATTACATAAGCTGTCCCGGAATAGATTGTTTGAAGCAAATCTAGTGGTAGCTATACGGACCCTGGACCACAAAACCATCATAAGGGTCAATTTTTTAAAATTGAGATTTATACAACATCTGAAAACTGAATAAATAAGCTTTCCACTGATACATGGTTTGTTAGGATGGGACAATATTTGACCGAGATACAACTATTTGAAAATCTGGAATCTGAGGTGCAAAAAAAATCGAAATATTGAGAAAATTGCCTTTGAAGTTATCCAAATGAAGTTCTTAGCAATTCATATTACTAATCAAAATTAGTTTTGATATATTTACAGTAGGAAATTACAAAATATCTTCATGGAACATGATCTATCTTAATATCCTGATGATTTTTGGCATAAAAGAAATATGGATCATTTTGACCCATACAATGTTTTTTTGGCTATTGCTTCAAATATACCCCAGCGACTTAAGACTGCTTTTGTCCTCCAGGGTCACATATTATAATTATTTAAAGTTAGTTTAGATTTCTTTTGGCTTTATCATTTTTGCTAATAATAATGCTAAATACTTAATACTTTACTATAATAATAATTAATAATAATAAATAATTTGTTTTAAAAAATACTGTAAAATGCTCAAATTTACCCTGTAAGTGTAGTTGCAAACGCAAGCTTATATATTTCAGATTGATACATGCTAAGGATGATTTTGCTTTAGCTTGGGAAATTACTCAAGGACCTTCCTCTTCTCACTGGATTGAAGAAATGTCTTGTAATCTTGCAATAATCATGGAAAACTGATGTATAAATTTAGTAAAAATAGATGTAATTAAGAAAACAAGCACCCCCTTTAATTTTCACAAGCATATGTGACCCTGGAGCACAAAACAAAAGTGTCAAGTCCGCTGGTATATTTGTAGCAATAGTCAAAAATACATTGTATGGGTCTAAATTATCGATTTTTCTTTTATGCCAAAAAATCGTAGGATATTAAGTAAACATCATGTTCCATGAAGATATTTTGTAAATGTCCTACTGTAAATATATCAAAACGTAATTTTTGATTAATAATATGCATTGCTAAGAACTTCATTTGGACAACTTTAAAGGCGATTTTCTCAATATTTGGATTTTTTTTTTTTTTGCACCCTCAGATTCCAGATTTTCAAATAGTTGTATCTCGAAATATTGTCCTATCCCAACAAACCAAACATCAATGGAAAGCTTAGTTATTCTAGAATAAATCTCAATTTTCACAAATTACCCTTATGACTGGTTTTGTGGTCACAGTCATCACTGTGAACAAATCACTGATGTGAGATTTATCATTTTTATAAACATTAACAGATACTGTTCTGATAACTGTAACTTTAATTTAAGTAATTTTCTTACATTAAATGATTTAATTTTTTTTTAACTAATGCTATTTTGTATGTGTAATTTATTAGTAATTCTTCTTCTTCTTCTTTATTATTACTTTTTATTGACTTTTTTATACTGTATATGTTGCAGCGGGAGAGTTGTAATTGTTCTCTATTTTGTGTTGTTCCTTTGAATGGTATTTCAACATTTTTGAACATTTTGGTCTACGTTTGACTCTTATCGAACAGATATCTTCCAGTGGTTTAACATCACATTATGTAATTTCACCATAAAATACAGTCAAATGTATGGTTTTTGCAAATGAAATGTTTTTACCTTATAATTTATGGTGGAAAGCCACATTTCCAGAAGACCTACAAGTCACCTTGCATATGAGTATATTTGATTTGTTATGCATTTTGTGCACCATCTGTGCACCATCAATATATAAGTAATGGCCATGGTTTATGCATAGACCACTTACAATGAACTCTGATTCTGAGGCTTCAATTGAACTACCTGTATTATTATGGTGGTTATCAGTATTTGTTATGGTTTAGCAAAAAAAAAAAGGAGCCCAAGTAGTAGCCTAAATAATCATTAATATATGGTTATAAGTTGTAAATACTTGAAACATTGTCACCATATTTTTAACAGTGAATTTGATGTATTTATTTATTTTTAATACACTCAATTTCAACAGGATATTCAACGCCATTGAAATAAAATTCCGTGGATAGCTTTTTGTTAAATGATCTCAGAGAACTGAGCATGTGCAGAATAATAGTCACTTTAGCTAGTTTGTGAATGAAGCTTGTTGTCTCAGAATCTGTTTCTTTAATAGTTCAGTGTAGCTCTGCTGTGAAATGTCACTTCACACACAGGATAGCTCTATTGTGTTTGTTTAGGCAGAAAGCATTCCACGGACATCAAAACATGCCCACAAGGGGCATTCCTCCAGCAGGGACGCGGGAAGTAGGGGTGCTGAGGGGGCTGCAGCACCCCCTGTTTTCACATGGTTGCAAATGCAATGCCAAGTTTGTTCATTTAAATTGATTCAGTTTTAGCATTTAATAATTTATTTGTAATCATCTCTGAAATGTAAATTGTAAGTGGGCTATAATAAAACCATGTTTATCTTTATAAACATGATTCATTTTACTTGTGATGTTTTCTATATGGGATGATTAGTCTAATCCTCATGAACACGTGACGCTATCGCGTGGTTTCAGACATGAACTATACAGAATGCGAGCAAGATTAACTTTAATACAAGGAGATGATGGCGCAAAAGCGAATTTCAGATTTTTTTAAATGCCCATCCCAGCAAAAGCTTTCCAAAATCGGCATCCAAACAACACCAGCCCCAGCACGAGCACCGACGTAAGTGACCCCACCACCCTTCACCCAACACGGACACGCACAGCACCCCCAACCGAAAACATATTCCCCGCGCCCCTGCCCGACAGTACAGCATGGAGGTGATAATATCCTGTTAGGGGGTTGTTTTCTCTGGCAGCAGGGACTGGAGCACTTGTCAGGATAGAAGGACAAATGGATGGGGCAAAATACCATCAAATCCTTGAGGAAAATCTGCTGCCCTCTGCAGTTGTCAATGGGAAGAAGGTTTACCTTCCAACATGATAATGATCCAAAGCACACAGCAAAACTGAGCACACAGTGGTTACATTTACATTTACATTTAGTCATTTAGCACACGCTTTTATCCAAAGCGACTTACAATTGGGGGATACATAAAGCGATTCTTCTTAAAGAGGCAAACAGACAGAGGAAGTGCTCGTAATACCAAGTTTCTGGCATTTGTTCAAATAAGTACAAGCTATAAAGAGAAGGAATAAATAAAGAGAGTTTTTTTTTCATGTGCCATGATATGAAGGTGTGTTGAAGGAGAAAAAGGCTGGGATGTCCTTGGCATGGCTAGTCGAGCCAGATAAACCCCCGAAACCCTATTTCTGCAAAGAAAGTATGCAAATATTGCAATGTCTAGATGTGCAAAGTTAGTAGAGACATGTCCCAACAGACTAAATGTTGTAATTAAAGCAAAAGGTGGTTTAACAAAATACTGACACAAGGGGTGATCCTTTTTTCCAACTCAGTGATTGTTTTTTTATTTAAAGAGGTCATATTATGCGATTTCAAGTTTTCCTTTCTCTTTAAAGTGTTACAAACTCTTGGTGCATAAAAAAGATCTGTAAAGTTGCAAAAACTAAAGTCTCAAATCCAAAGAGATATTCTGGTTACACTTTACTTGAAGGGGTGTGCATAAGACTGACATGACACCTTCATAATCATGGCATGACACCTACATAATTATGACATGACACATATCATGAATATGAAGGTTTTTTATGCATGTTTATGACAACTGTCATTAAGTGTCATTTGCTCAGTTATGTAATTTTAATGCAAAGATGACATTGTTTGAGATGTCTTTGTTATGGGCTATGTTTAGGGGTAAGTGTAGGGGTAGGGTTAGGTCAAATAATGTAATATTTGCATTAAAAATGGCATAATGACACTTAATGACAGTGGTCATAACATGCATAAAACCTCCTTCATATTCATGACATGTGTCATGTCATGATTATGAAGGTGTCATGTCAGTCTTATGCACACCCCTTCAAGTAAAGTGTTTACCGATATTCTTTATAAAAGTTAGGAGTCAGCCATGCCTACCTAAAACGCCTTGTTCTAACACCCCCCACATATCTACGTCACTATGTGTAAATATTAGCATAATGCACCCCAAATGTGCACGCAAAGAAAGAATGCGTGGTTTCAGTAAACGCAGTTAGTGTTGAAGCAGCATGTCAGGGAAACGCTGGGTTGCAGTGCGACGCAAAGCAATTTTCTCCTGCAATTTAGGAATCATTGGTTAAGATTTATTTTTCAACAGAACAGCACAACCCAGAAGTTCGAATTTGTGCAACGCATTTTATGGACAACAATTTTTTGAGCCTAGAAGAGTACAAGGCTGGCCGTGCACAAAGGCTATTTAAAAAAAAAAAAAAAAAAAAAAAAAAAAAAAGGTCAATTCCGACTTTGCTATGACAATCTGGCACTTCTGGATCAGCGACTGTAAGTATGTTTTTGTTATCAGTTTAAGTATTTGCTATTTACTGTTCAAATGCAGATTTTTGCACAGCGCAGAGTAACGCGTCGTGTGAGGGAACAGGGTCACATCACAGGAGAGTGAACTGCATGTCAGAAATCATAGCACGGCAGCTGTCTTAACCGCGGCTTGTGTACTGCATCATAACTGTGTCTATCACGCAACTCTGTTGCCCTTTCGGCTTGAACTGATGGTAAAACTAACGACATTATTTACTGTCTTTACATTTATTTTGTAAGATGAAGCTCGCGATTATGGTAAGTGGTGTTACATTTCCGACGCGTGCTTGTGGTGTTCTGCCAATCACAATGCACTGGTTCAGCTGCCCAATCAGAGCAGACTGCGCTTGTCGTAGGAGGGGGTTTTGTTGAAAACGACGTGTTTGAGAGAGGTTGGGCATAGAGGACCTACAATAATGTGCAGTGTTTGAAAAATAATGTGTTTTTTTAACATTTAAGCATGTCAGCATATTCTGTTACACAAATACACAAAATAATGATCTTTAAAAAGCATCATATGACCCCTTTAATTTTTTTCTGATACGTTGGTGTTTTATCTTTCACTTGGATGTTATAAGTTACACTTTTAAATACAGCTGGATAAAACAAAAACAGTGTTCGTCTTGGCTGCAAAGCAACAAAATGTGATTACTTTTTAAGGGGGGTGATACTTTTCTATACCCACTGTACAAAATCAATAAATGCAACATTTTCAGTGGCAACGCAGCACTCGCCCAAAATGGCAACTGACCATTCTGTCAATTGGCCTAAGACCTCTGTTAATTACCCCTGACCATTGCATTAGTTTTTTTTTTTTTTTTTTTTTTTGGAGCCTTGCACTAGTGGTTTGCACCTCAATTCTTTTTATGTTCGAATGCAGATGAATAACATTAATCCCAGTCAGTTTGCTGCCAATGCAAATCATGCATTTTAGCCATGGAATATCAATCCAGTGTTCTTTTTTCTCACACTTCTGGACAGATTTTTGAGGTGGCAACCAACACCAAGATAAAAGACCTGGTCCAGACCATTGCTAATAAACTCATGTTGTCCTCAGCTGATGGTTTCAGCCTCTTTGTGAAAACTCCTGATAAGGTTTGTTCCCAGGCTACCATGGCTGTATTCAGAATCTTAAACCAATAGTTTAAGAAGTGACTATTTAAAAATCATATATCAGTAAATATCTTGGTCTGATTATTGGGAGAAGCATTGCCTCCACGGTGTCTACAGTTGTTACAGCTCTACCAATGATCCCTTGTCATGTCCTTTCACTAATTTACAGCTGCATTTTTACAAAGCCTTTGTCTGTATGTTTATCTAGCATTTTCTTTCTGTCAGGTTCTGAGTCCTGAATGAAACGGGGTGAACTACAATCTTTGACAGCCTGAGGCAGATTACTAACTGGTCCAGGAGAGCAAAGAGAGTGAATCAGGGTTAGTCTTTTTAAATTTTGGTGAAAACTTTATTAGGTAATTTTAATCTCTAGATCACTGATTGAGGGGGTGTTTACACGACACCATTTTCAACTAAAAACAGAAAACCTTTTATGTGTTTTGGCCGTTCATTTACATAACAATGGCATTTTGGGGGCCTGAAACTCAAACCTTTGAAAACTACACCATTATCATCACTGTGTAAACTACCAAAATAGAAATTTGTGAAAATGGTGGCATCATGTGCATGCATATTACATGTTCAGTCTATAGGTATGTGAGCAGGTGCGTAGTGTTTCTTTTCCTTTTACTACTGGCTGGCATGCGTTTTAGTCATTTGTCGTAGCTCCGTGTGAACGGGGATCGTTTTGACAACATTGTCGTCTGTAATGGAATATTATCAATCATGCAAAGGAAATCTTTTCTGTTTTTAGTACATCATTGTCATGTAAACATACCCTAAAAGGAACAAGTTTGAGTTAGTCAACAGTTAAGTCAAATTCAAAACAACTGCTAATGCTTATACTGTTTTAAACAGCAGGCAGTCCAGTGAATGTATCTTACACAGTTTACTTTATGAGAAAACTATGGTTCAGCATTGTCCCTGGTAGAGATGTGGAGGCGGATCTCATCTTCCATTATCCACAGGTACAGGCAATCTGTACCACGTTTTTAAAAAATACTTGTTGTAAATGTTTCATTATAGCTTCCCTGTAAGCATTGAAGAACTTCATATTATAAGGTATGTGGTATTTTTCCATATTTCTCACACTATCTAGGAGTTGCCCAAGTACTTGAGAGGTTATCATCGTTGTACCAAAGAAGAAATGGTGATGCTCGGCGCTCTATTATTCAGAGTGAAAGTGGACAATGATAAAACTCAGTTTCCCATGATTCCTAGGATGCTGAAAGACCTGGTGCCTAATGACCAGCTTAAAGCCATGTCTGCTGATGAATGGAAAAAGGTCAGTTTCAGTACACTGCAATTCTGTGCATTGTGCAGTGCATAAGAGATATTGTGCTTCTAAAGTGTTTCTTGTACATAACCATTTTTCAACAGCACATTGTTGCTGAGTACAACAAGCAAACAGGCACGACTGTGGAGCAGGCAGTGATTGGCTTTTTAAAGATTATCTATAAATGGCCCACATTTGGCTGTGCCTTTTTTGATGTGAAAGTAAGCAATTTGAGTCTGTAGCACAATACGAATTTTGCAAATATTACTTAAAAAACGGTGTATAAGATGAATCTTGATTTTACAGCAAACATCAGAGCCCAATTTCCCCGACATTGTAAGGATTGCCATCAGTAAACAGGGCATCACTGTCATTCACCCCAAAACAAAGGTATCATCAATCGATAACTCGTTTTTCTCTCATTTTAACTGCTTAGCATGTGATTTCCCTAAACAAGATTTGTATAACACCTCAGACGAGTGTAAGCTTGAATCTTCTTAAAATATGAATCATGTATCATAACTCTGTCTCGACTTTAAGGACATTCTGGCAGTGCATCCATATAACAAGATTGCAAACTGGTGCAGTGGAAGCACATACTTCCACATGACTGTAGGAAACCTTGTCAGAGGGAACAAAATCCTGTGTGAAACTTCCCTGGTGAGTGACACAGATTTGGCTATTTAGCAGCCATTATTCCAATTATTCTAATATGCTGATTTGGTGCTTCAAAGCATTTCTTATTATAATCATGGGAAAAAAAAGAAATTATCACTTTTATTCATCAAGGATGCATTAAAGACTTAAACAAACATTGACAAAGTGAAAAAGACATTTATATTTAAAGATTATTGCTTTTCATCAAATAATCCCGAAAAAAAAGCAGCAAAACCTGTTTCCAATATTGAAGCAGCATATTAGAATGATTTCTGAAAAAAACATGTGACACTGAAGACTGGAGTAAAAATGCTGAGAATTCAGCTTTGCCATCACAAAAATAAATAACATTTTAAAATATATTTAAAATTAGAACAGTTCTGTTATTATAAATATTAGACAGTTGTGTGTGGGTGTGTGTGTGTGTGTGTGTGTCTATAAATTATAATAAAAGATCATTTAAGTATAATTTTTCAGAGAGATCTTAAAATAATAGAATTTTATCCTGTGTTCATAAGGGCTATAAAATGGATGACCTGCTGACTTCCTATGTCAACATGTATCTTAATGAGAAAAGAGGACAAAGACGAAATCAACACTTTGACTAAAAATAACAGACGTGTAGTTTGTCAGTTTACTGTGCTTTTCTTTTAAAGGCATACATTCACATATATGATAAAAACATAACCAATGAAATGTTTTAAAAAACATGATTTATCAAACTAAATATTTGTCTGGTTTTATTTTTCAGTGTGATATGCTATATATTGCAAAATGTGTAATGTCAACGGTTGTGTTTATGATCAGTTGTTTTTCTTAATATGCTGCCAGAATGTGAAGACTGTAATTTCAATCAGATTACTGGTTGACTAATATTTAATGATATAAATTAATTATTACAGTCATTGGATCATATTGTTATTGATGCATTTTAAGTTGTTGTTTTTTTGTTTTTAGTGAAATTGTCAAATAAATTACTATGAGGTGTAACTCGGATCAATTGAACATTGTGATTATTTGCCATAGAGCCAAATGTTTTCTGCGTGTTTTGAAAAATGGAATTCCATAAGCTTTATACTTATGTTGTTTGTCATGTTTAAAAGCAAACTGTTTCAGCTCATGAATCTGACAGAAGATGAGTTCTTCTCTGTTACACTGTGTTTTGCCCCAGGGCAACAAAGTCTCGAGGGTGCAGCATATAATGAGGCTTGGAGATGTCCCAATTAAGACTTGGCACTGTATTATTTAGCCTATTCTGGTAGAATAGAGGCAACTAGATAGTGGGCTCATTCAGTAAAGCGAACTATATTAGCATATCGTTGAAGACGGGCCCAGACAGAGGAAAAAGAGATGATGTGTGTCCTACACAGCTGTGATCTTCCAGAATGAAAGACAGATTATTGCTCTTGCTGTTCACTTGGGGCTCCACATCTGTCTGAGGATCACGTGCCCTTATTTTTGCTCTGCTGCTAGAATGTATGATGCCCCAACAGTCCACAGCAGGGAACTGAGAAACAAGGACCCCAGTCTATTATTCTCGGTCCTACTTGTCCTTGTGATTTCAACTCAAATTTCTTCTCACTCATTCTCTGAGTTCCAAGGGGCCTCGTCTGTCTGGCTTTCCACAGTCTACAATGGATAATCTCTGGTCTTTTATCATAAACGGCCCCATTAAATGCTCAGTTCATCTTCTGTTTATTGATATGGTTGAAGGAGGGGTTTTAGAGGGGGGGGTGGGGGGGGGGGGGTGTAACTAAAGTCACGCTAGTCCCTGTTTTGCCATGGTACCCCACCGGCTCCACATTGCGAGCAAGGCATGCCATTATTTTCCCCCTGTCGAAATGTGCCGCTTCTTCTGACTCGGGTAATTGTGGAGCACACAAGTGGCCCTCAGAAGAAAATAGCATTGCAAAGAAAGGCTAAGGTCAAGGGTCACATTAGAGCCTTCCCATTGCAAACCGCGTTTTTGTGATCAAATTAGTTGGCGACACAAAAAGAGTATCATATCTCAACACAGCTCACCTGAGAGACTAGAGTCTCAACTCCATTAAACTCCACTGCTGCTCAACAGAAGCTGCTGGTTCGCGCTCGCTTTTCAGGCAGCAGAACTCTCTCTCCTCTGCTCTACTCAAGACCGTCACGCCCCTGCACAGGCTGTTGAGGGATCAACACTCTGGTGAGTCTCTCATTTACTCTCTCAGTGTCTGCTGTCTGGCTCAATTGAAACTTGTTTGCATATATTCTTTCAAATTAATCTTTACACATTTGTAAAATTATTTATATTTGTATAGAATTTTTTTTTTTAAAGTGACCATATGGTGTTTTCCTAGTTTATGTGCATGCCATTTTTTATGTTCTTTTTGTTGCATCTAAGGTGAGTTTATTGGTTAGAGGAAAAAGTCTTTAAAAGGTCATTTTAGCACTGCAATGTAAAGTAAAAGGTTTAGGATTAGTTTGCTTTGCTTTGCTTGAATGAGCAAAGTAAGTCAATCACATCAGGGAATCAGATATAAAAAATGTAAAACAGGAAATGTTGTGCTGCATTTGCTTTCTTGTCATATTTTATGTATGTGTGCATTACTGTAAAAAAAAAAAGAAAAGGGTTTTTTATGGCTGTGTTTTACCTTGAGTTCTGGAAGCGTGTTGGTCCATGCAGAGCTGCAGTTCAGCTTTGGTTAATAGGAGCATTAGTGTCACATTGCAACCCCAGCTTGACCCCCACTTATTTCTTTAACACAAAAGTGATTTTGTATTGTTGCCAGCCTGTGGAGAAGCCTCGTTCTTCAAGACTGTCGGGTTTGGAGCGCGTTTTCAAGACGACCACGAAACACTTGGACTGGTGCTGCTGGATTATACTTTTTCATTTGAAATGCCTTTTTTTGTGTGTCTGAGTAAATGTGTTTTTCCTGGACCACACAATATAGTTTCATACCACACGCCAGAGAACCAGAACCATTTATTAACATCTGGATTTCTCAATCGCAAATCACGCCTTTTGTCTCCAAGCACAGTTCAGGACAGCTTCTTGTTTTATAGTTCTCTACTTTTATCTGTTTATATTACTGGAGGGTTTGGCATGTTCTGGGACTTGAGGATTTTCCTCCCCTTTGTTTACAAATTCCGCAGCACTTTCCTATGGCAGGATCTTGAGACACTCCTTGGTAAACACCCACTTTTTGTTTGTCTGTAGTGTTCTGAAAATATAGATAAATTGCCTCCCCATTATTCCAGCTCCAGTGAGAGGTTATTGTGAAATGTTTTGGTAGCATATTTTAGTCATGAAGAAAGGCATCTTTCAGAGAAGTATTCCAAAGCATGTGGAAAGGAAATTCAGTATTCAATTTGTTTTGCCAACAATTTGTTTTGCCAAAACCAACACGCTTCCAGAACTCAAGGTAAAACACAGCCATAGGAAACCCTTTTCTTATTCATTTTAAACATTTTATAAATTCAAACCCAAGGCCTCTATTAACTTTAAATTTAAACCACTGATTTTGCATTTGGACTATCAGACCAATAAGAATGCCAATACTTCCTCATACTTATTCCTTGAACACATGTGAGTTTATTTAAAAAAAAAAAAAAGTTAACACTTTATTTCGATAGAGTCCCTTAGACATTTTACTAACTATAACTTTGCAACTACATGTCAACTAGCAGTCTTTAGAGTATTAGTAAACTGTCTGCTTAATATCTTCTAACACTTTATTTTGATGGGTCAACAACATACTATCATGACTATCAGAAACTTGCAAATATACATGTGTTCCACTTATGTCAACTTAACCCTAAACCTACCCTAACAGTCTACTCTGAGAGTTATTAGACATGTAGTTGCAAATTAATGAGCATTAGTTGACATTTAGTTGCAAAGTTACTTACTGTTAATGTCTAAAGTGGACTATCGAAATAGTGTAACCAAAAAAAATCTAAATGTATTCCTAATTTGTTTGTTTGTTTGGTTAGAATTATTAATTTATAAATAGCGTTATGTCAACCCTGCAGATGCTTCTCTGATGCAGCTCAACCCTGCAGATGCTTCATTCAGCCTGGTTATTAATAGAGCAACTGTTATTGAATGGCGGGTTAGAATGAATGCCTCTTCCGAACAGAGTTTTCTCATTGAATCTGAGGGTAGGCTGCCCTGTGCACACGCCAAAGATTTGACAAACCAGAATGCCATGAGGACAGCTGGCTCAGACTGTAAGCAGATAGCCAGGAGTGGCTCTGGTTTGGGATGCACCAGCACCTTCATGCAGCGTAGCGTGTGTGGAGGTGCAATGAGTGTGTAGTCGACTGCTCCACAGGGACATCTGCTCAGACTCCTGAGACACAAATATCGAAGCATCTGAATTGCTGCCAAACACCCAGACAGCTGTAACGCACCCTCCCTCACTACTCAAAGTGCACAGAGAAGGATACATTTTTACTGCTGCTGGAATAAAAATTGTTACTTGGTCTATCACTGCTGCATTCTTTGCTTCATTTTTGTAAACATGTTTTGACAACGGGCAACTTTGGAAACGTATTCCCAAAAGCAGATGTAATCTTGTTATTTTCTGTTCTGTTCTATTTTCAGTTTTCATTTTGATTTCTTGTCACAACTTTTTGGGTTCCATGAAATTAACTTGGATGCAGCATAGGTTGGTTTGGATATGTGATGGGAGTGTGTGCCAAATGTGGACTTAATTGTTGATCTATCAATTTGTAATGTGTTTTGTCAAAATGTTAATAATTTATAGCTAGCATGCATGGCTGCTGCTCCCTACATGGAAATTATGCAATCTGTCTAGGGGATCAGCTCTCTAGGGACACCATCTGATACATACATGCTTAATATTTCTGTGGAACAGGTCAAACTTTTTTTTTTCCAGTATTTTTTCAATATTAAGTTTAAAAGAACACCATATGTTTAAATATGTCTTGTGTGTGGTATGTATATATTTATTTTATTTTTAATTTCTACTGTCTATCAATTTAAGCCATCCAAAAGCCTCATTGATTTTTTTTCTATATAAAAAAGTGTAATAATATATATATATATATATATATATATATATTATATATAATAATAATATATTATATATATATAAGTTATTTTATTTATTTATTTATTTTTTTTTATCAGTTCATGGTTCATAAATCAAATAAAATTGATAGATTTTCATATCATTTATATTAGCATTTCTATTTTAATTAATTCAAACAATTAACAAAAATGTTTTTCTTTTCCTTTGTTTGCAGTTACAAAAATGGAGTCCCCCCTGACAGAGCTTCCCACCTTGCTGCCTAATCGATCCATGGAGAGCTGCCCACCTGTGGACTGTACAGTGGAGAACATGATCTTTGGATTCTACTACATCATAGTTTTCCTTCTGGCACTGAACGGCAATAGCCTTGCCCTGTGGATCTTTGCCCGCCAGAGAGGCAACTCTTCTCCAGCCAATGTCTTCCTGCTTCATCTTGCTGTGGCTGACCTGTTTTACATCTTCGTTTTACCCCTCAGAGCCACTTATCATTTAACTGGGGGACATTGGCCATTTGGTGAAATTCCCTGCCGTCTTGCGGGCTTCTTCTTTTATGTCAACATGTATGCCAGTTTGTACTTCCTAGCCTGTGTTGCAGGTGATAGATACCTTGCTGTGGTACATGCTGTACGTTCCCTCAAGGTCAGGCGCCCTCGTTACGCTCACATAGCCAGTTTTGCACTATGGGCTTTGGTGATAGTGTCTATGGCGCCCCTACTGGTCACTAAGCAGACTGCAGAAGTCAACGGCTCTACCATATGCTTGCAACTGTACAGAGAAAAGGCCTCACGGCATGCTCTCGTCTCTCTCGCCGTAGCCTTCACGCCACCTTTCATTGCCACGCTTTCTTGCTACCTGCTGATAGTGAACAGTCTGCGGAAAGGTTCAAGGCTGGAGCCAGCACTCAAACTCCGAGCTCTCCGCACCATTGGTCTGGTCATGGTCATCTACATAGTGTGCTTTCTGCCCTATCACTTAAGCCGTGCAACCTTCATCCTGGGTTACGGACACCCAGACTTATCCTGCCACATCAAAAGAGGACTAGCCCTGGCTAACCGGCTTACTTCCTCTCTAACCTGCCTGAATGGGGCTTTGGATCCCCTGGTCTACCTGTTTGCTGCTGAGAAGTTCAGGGGAAGCGTTCGCAGGATTTTTTGCAGAGACAAATCAGGGGGGTCCGGCGCTACAAGCGGGGACCTGAAAGGTACACATGAGAGCTCTCTGACCGCAAAGTCGGAGTTCTGAGCGAGCGATTAAAATCTTAAAGATGGTATGAATATTTTTCATTGGATTTAGTGATTCGTCCTACACTTCCTCATGTATGGTCAATTAAAGATCAGGATCTTTAAACAGCCTTAAGTATAATAACCAAGCATGTGATCTGGGCATTTTAAGCAACTGTATGTACCTTGAAATATCAGTTTCAAAATCACTCTGATGGTACACTGACTTCTAATACGGCGAATGCCCCCCCCCAAACATCTGTTCTAGGAGTATTTAAGTTGGTGAGTGGGTATAAGTCGGGTTGTTTTATGGCAACAACAAATGCACATAGCTATCCGCTGTAATTACCACAGTGATATGCTCGCAAAGGTATTACATTTTTTTTAGTTCTAAACAAAGAACGAAAAAAGAGCTTCGCCGTGAGTTTGTAGGCCAGGGTTGCCAGGTTTTCACAACAAAATCCGACCAATTGCTACCCAGAATTTAGTCCAATGGAGTTTCGAGGGGGTTCACCCGGTAAAAATCGCGTTCCAGGGGGGAAAACCCACGTTTTTGGCGGGGTTGCCCTGGTAAAATTCCCATTCCATATTTAGTGGCTATCATTCCATATTTATCAGGCTATCAATAATATCACATTATTGGGGTCGCTTCAACACTGATATAGGGCCACTGAATCACGTTCAGTCTCTTGTATGTTACGTGTGCGCGAGCACGAGCAAATAAGTTGTTGGCTGCAGTTCACTTAACGGCCACCGGTGCTTGCTAATCGCTAATAATAACCAAGCAGCAACCTCCCGCTTTCTCTCGTGAGGCCAACACAGAAGTGACTTAAACTGTAATTCGTCAACTGGCCGCTAGAGGCTGGCTGCAAAAGGGAGTCAATCCTATAGACTCCCCATGTTAAAATGCCCAAATTTACAGCAGAAAAAAACATGTTTACAGCCTGGTTCAAAAAATTATTTTGGTGTATATAGCTAATTTTGCCCTTCATGACAACTGTGAGGGGGGTGAATTTTTTTAGAACTCATCCGTTTAAATTATATTAAGCCTTAAAGTTCTGCATAAATAAGGGCGTGGCCACCTGAGTGACAGGTGGATTGCTGCTGACACTGCCGTCGAGCTAGGTGTGCGTGGTTTCAGCAACCAGCTCCCGCCTCTTCGCCCATTTTCGATTATCCGGGAGTGACTCGCTGCCATATTGTGACGGTAGCCTCCCCACTTGACTTCAAAACGCTCTTCGACCCTACGCCATGGTTTTATAATCTATGATAATAACGAAGGTTTTCCGAATACATATAGCCTCTTTAATTGTAAAGGGCTCCAAAGTTGCAAAAATACACAAAACTACATACAGTTACTTTAAACTGTAGGCTTCAAGTGACCGTTAAATAGTACCAGAACACAATGGTCGGGGACTAAAGACTCCATCAAGGCTCAAGCAGGCATAAATTGTGCATAAGACTGTGTGCTGCCTTTTAAAAATGTACGTTGTGTTTTTATTAGCATATTACCTGTTTGCTAATGACATGCTTTGACTGTACATTTTGTAAGCACTTGCTTCTTAACGAAATCAGTGTGAAACTAATGTTTTTCATACTTGGTGTAAAAACTACATATATAATCATGTTTAATGGTCCCCAGGGGGATTTTCTGGTTATAGCACTCTCAAGCTGTGGTAAGAATGTGTGAAGGTTAACAAACCAGTGAGGAGTTGAAATGAATACTACTTTTTTTCTTTACATTCCTTGACGGCTATTTGTTATTATGACTATTTAGATGCATGTGCACTTCACACTATATAGTCAATTAATATTATTAATTATACCTTTTATAGTTTAAGGTATATAAGTACAGATTTTTTGTTGGCATATAATACTGGTTTAGTTTTCACTTGTTGTAATGAAGTTGATATGCATCATTAGTTATATTATTTTAATTACTGTAACCAACTGGTATAAATATATTTTATTTGAGTTATTATCATACTTATTTCATAAATGTTTCTGTATTTCTCATGTAAAATCCATCCATGAGTCAATTTGTAAATGCATTTAAATCAGCTGAATAAATGCAAATAAATTTAACCTGAAATGGTTATTTGTGGGTTTTTTCCCTTTAGGCATCAGATGTATTTTGGTGATTGCAATTATAATATACCCCCTATTCTCATTACCACCAAAGTGACAGAGAACTTTGTCACATCTCATACAGCTTTTAGTCTTCATAACACTTGACTTTTTTTGAGTATCATCTCATGTGACATCTGCTAATGACAATAGGCAGAATCTTGTGAAAACGTACGTTATCTTCAGAATGCATCGCACGCGCTCTTGTCCCACCGCACTGTGGCCATCACCGCTGAGCTCTTATTCACAGTAGAGCATAACCGCTTTCTTTATGGCTGTGTGCATGCGAGAAAGACGCAAGATGGAAACCACCAGGCTGAAGCGACTGTGGCACTATTCAGGTTCTCTTTCACATCATGTGACTCAAACTGAGGTGTCAGCAGATTATTTTCTCTCTCTCTCTCTCTCTCTCCTCTCTCTCTCTCTCTCTCTCTCTCTCTCTCTCTCCTCCTCTCTCTTTGCTATCTCTTTCCTCTATTTGTGAATGCTTTCCTTCCATTACGTAACCGGGCATCTTCACCGCATGAGGGGGAGGGACTGTAATGTGTGTGCGAGAGTACTTGGCATTACTATCACAAATTGAAACATTAACAGATGAAACCTCCGATTTGAGTTTGATATGATTACAAAACGTTTTTTGTGTGTGTAGCAGAAAGTTTAATAGCTCACAGTATAATGTCAAAATGAAACGAGACAAACTTTAAGCATTTAATTTCAGTATATTCTTTCAAATCAAGGTTAGCAGAAAGTTTACACTGCTCTTTTCCATACAATGTGAAAGTGGATGGTGACCAGGGGTTGTGAAGCTCCAAAAATGACAAAATGCACCAGAAAAGTGGGCCATATGAAAGTGGGCCTTCTGAGGCTACAGTATGCAATAGCAAAAAGCCGAAATTTAAGATACTATTCACTGATAATCTTTCCCCCTGTGCAGTTCTCAAACCTCATTCATGTTTGTACTGTGTAGGTTCAACATGGCAATCAAACCCAGGTTTAAGCTACAGGCCCTTCCCCCCACCCCCCCCCCCCCCCAAGGTGTCTCACATTTGCATGAAAAAGAGCTGCGTGAACATCTTGCTTAACATTTTTTTGTATTTGACTAAATGATAGAATTTTCATTTTGGAGGCAAATGTTCCTTTAAATATATCTAGAGTTACTGTACAAGGTCAGAAAACAATGGGCAAAAATTGTACCTTCAGAGGTACAACAGCATGATTCTGGGGACAGCTAAGGTACAAAGGACTGCTTTGTACCTTATCTACCCTTAAAAGGTGCATATTAGTACCTTAGAATAGTAGTATGTACCGTAGGTGAACTAACCCTTTAAGGCCTGTTCACACCAAGAATGATAACTATAAAGATTATGATATAGTTCTAAAAATCGTTCTCAACATTAAAGAATAGCAGAGTCCACACCACAGCTATAACACTAAAGGTTATAGTTATCATTCTTGGTGTGAACAGGCCTTTAACCTTTCAGGGTACTGCCTAAATGACAAGGTTTTTTTTTTCCCTGAGAGATTATTATTCTTTTCAGTGTACATCTGCAATAAAAGGCATCTTGCTCCATTACGTCATGTTTAATGAGCTTTTCATATTCTGGTAGAAAAGAAAAAAAAAAAAAAAAAAAAAATAGAGCAACAATCTACATCTAATATCACCCAAATGCTGACACATAACTGAAGATGTTACAAGTGTGCTCCACAAGTCACTTCCCTTTCAGCATCAGTGGTTTGGTCAAAAAGATAAATTCATAATCTACCTCTCAACAGAGCCTTTCACACTGTAAATGTTTATCTACATTTCTCTGCTTTGCATATTGGCTATTATGTAGACACTTGCATTGGTTGTCCTCTTCATAGTTTTGGTTAGCGGAGTTAATCATTGATGTTGTATGAAAGAATGCACTGAAAACTCCTACAATACCACATAGACCTTTTTCATCTCTTTTGTGGTAAAAATAAGAGGTGTTGGAGCCGTATGAACAAGCCTGCTGTTCGGCCTTCTCTCTTGCTCACTCTCTCTGAGTTTTTAATGTGCACAGAATGAGGAAGTTCTCGCTTCCTTTTTGCAGCTTTCGCCTCTCTAACAGGAAGAGAGAGAAACGGCGAGCCTAGAGCCAGACAGAGCAGGAGCGGCTATCGGTTCTAACAACGCCATGAAACAAAACGTGAGACTCTGAAGGTGGCCTCATGTTGATCTGCTCTTGAAAACTTGCCGGGGCCAAAATAACCTGGGTGTCTTCAGACTGAGGAAGGGAAAAGTCTTTGGAAAGGATGTTGTCTCAACAGCCATGGTACCATGGCAATATCACTCGGTCTACAGCAGAGGACCTCCTCTCCAAAGCAGGCAAGGATGGGAGCTTCCTCCTGCGGGACAGCGAATCCATACAGGGAGCTTATGCCCTCTGTGTTCTGTGAGTATTGTTGCTGTTCATCTCAGGTGGAGGGGCACATATGCTGTCACTAATATTATAGATGAAAGTTTTGGATCTTTTAAGTGTTTTCGAGTAGGTATGCAGTTTATATTTGCAGTGTGTTTTGGACGATTTGCATGAGATGACAATTGAGTCAGTCATAAATGCATCGTATAAAACATGCTCGGTTTTGGGGCACTGGCCATGCAACCTTATTTGGATCAAATATATATATATAAACATCACAGCTTTTGAAATCACATATTATGCAAATGGCTTCCTTCCTACTTTGTGTGCATATTGTCAAATTAATTACCAGGTAAAATGCTATTTCATATAAACTCTTTCCAAAAAAACTGTAAACCTTGTTCGTCAGGTTCAGGTGAAGTGTGTTTTGCAAATGTTTCTTTAAATAATGCAGTGAAAAAAGTTTGCATTTATGTCCAATGTGATTCCTTGTACAGTGAAATATTAACAAACAGTGTTGACTGAGACTGAAGGAAGTTGGTAAGGGGCTTCCCATAATGGTTGCTTTTGGCAAAATGGCTTTTTTCAATGTTTATGTTCAATTTGTGATGTGTGTGTGTGTGGTGTATTATATAGATATATATATATATACAGTATATATATGTAGAAAAGAAGAAAAAAAAAAAAAAAAAAAAGAAAAAAAACAGCTATATATATGCAAATTAATGTTTTAATCTTCTCATTCTTTTGTAGGTACCAAAACTGTGTGTATACCTACAGAATATTACCAAATGAGGACAAAAAACTATCAGTCCAGGTAAGAAATTCTCAATTTTCTACCTGGTAGAAGTTACTGACCTCTGGTGTTTCATTGGCTTGAAACTTCCTGCAATTGCTCTGCTTTCATACTCGCACAGTCAGACTATTCTGAGTTGTGCACTGAGGCACTTCTGCTTGTGACGTCAAGTATTCGAAAGTTGCCCGAATGGTGTGTTTAGTTGTTTTAGTGAATATAAAGCTTTTATGGTGTGCCTGAAAAGTATTTGGACACTTTTTGAAAGCATAATACTCAGTTAAAAGGATGTAATTTCCTTCATTAGTTACACAATATCAAGTCAAGTGGCATCTGCAAGCATCTAGAGATTTTATCAAATCTAACTTCACTTTTAATCCATTGTTCCGCTCAATTTTACAAGTAAACCACAGGTGTGATTCATTACCTCTATATTCTACTAAATTCTGAAAACTAAAAAATTTTCACTTTTTGTCTCCAATTTGAACAATATATTGTTTATTTAATTCTTAAGTATATTAGTAATTTGGAAGCTTCTTTTGTGAAATATTTTGCTCAAGAAAAGTGTGTTTGTGCTGCAAGTCATTTAAATAAATGTTGCTTTTTTGTTTTCGAAAGCGTTATCTGTTACAATGAAATGTATACTTTTTTTATTAGACTTAAGTGTTCAGTATTTATTTATTTTTGTCACACTGTATTTATTATTAATGTATTTTAATTATTTTATCTACAACACCATTCATTTCCTGGTTGCACTAAAATAGTGAAAAAAATAATACAATAAAACCACAACGAGACAAAATGTCAAGGCAAATATAATCAATCCTCTGCTAATTATGTGTTGTGCTCATAGTCTGCTGGTCACTTGACAAAACACTGTCCATCTTTATGACTAGTTGCAAAGAACATCTGGCATCCTACAAGGCATTTACTATCTTGTGCTTGGTAATGAATGCGTGACCTTGTGACAGTTGGCTCTTCAGCTGCCTGAAGACTCCCTGAGATCGTTCTGTAGGCGTCTTGTCTGTCAGGCTAGTATCTATTATGTCCACTGCATTAAAGCAAGCATTGGTGACAGTGCAGCTGCAAAACCAATTGGTGGTTTTATTCGAACTGACAAATGAAATAATGAAAGCAAAATGGGTGACTATAATTTGCATTGTTCTCTCTCAGCGTTACATTTCGAAGTAACCTGCACTCAAGGGACAGGGCTAAACCAAAAACTGCAGAGTTGTACAATGCCCTTCAATGTCTTTCTACCACAGTTCTTCCTCTTTCAAGCCTGCGTTGCAGCACAGCCTCAGTTTTAAATTATCCATCAGCGTGGGTGTTAAGCAAGCCACAGGGTTCCTCTTGCACCCTGCCTTGAATGGAAAGTTTCAAAAAAGTGTCATATTATTGAATTAGATTTGATCAATTCAATTTAAATACACCATTTGTGCTGACCTTTAAACCATAGTACGAGAATGTGGGAGGTTTTTATGCTAAGATTGCGCTTGTCGCCTGTTGTCAGTCGGACATCTTGTGATCAGCCATGCTAAGATGGAGGACGTGTTTAAATTATTTTGTGTGCAATGCTAAAAACGCTGCCATTTTCCCTAACGTTTCTTCCTAGCCAAATGTATGAAGAGACTTTCATATTACAATTAGGGACTATAAGTTTTATGTAATGTCAGGGGCATTTTGGTTTGTTAACGGAAGGCAGTGTTCTATATCTGTGCTGAATTTTGATACTGTGTGGTTTTCCACATCAAATACCAATCATTAGATCACTGTTTTTGTTATTTGTTGTTACTTTGTATTAGTTTGCATATAATTGGGTCAAAACATTTGCTGAGCATCAAGACGTACTGTAAGTCAAATCAGGTGACTAAGAGCTTATACTCCAAAGTCCTTTGAAAACAGTGGCTTATAAAATCTACTTGGCTTCAACTGAGCACATTTTTTTAAGAGAAGCCATGCAAAATGAAGAAATGCAATGTATTTTTTTTTTTTTTTTTTTTCGGCTATTTGTTTTTGACACTGAAGAGAGTCACTGGAAGTATTACTGGGGGTGTTGCGCATGTTTAAGCAATTAAGGATTTTGTATATCGTAAAAGGCCATAAATCTTGTACATCTTCAGAATAGCAGATCTTTCTTGTTCATCTTGTTGCAGGCATCCGAGGGTGTGCTATTCGGTTCTTCCTGTGCTGCCAGACCTAGTGGAGGCATATTATAAGGAGAACATGGGTCTGGTCACACACCTTCAGTATGCTGTGCAGAAAGAGGAGGAGGCGGAGGAGGAACCAGGTAAGTGAATCACAATAAGCTTTCACCATAGGGTCATGTCCGTGTTTTGAATTTTTCTAATTGAATTTTTCATTGCAAATTATTCCATTATATATTTATTAGAAATGACAAATTATATTAGTATTACAGACAATATTATTAGCATAACCATTTGAGTGAAAAGTTTGATTAAAGAATAAATTCATGGCTTTTTTTTTTTTTCATTATTTATCAGAATTTTTTTGGACCCATTGTACTTTTGGATACTATTTCCCAGTAAATGTAAGCTTTGAATTTTAATGGTTTCATTCAAAGGACACTATTTGGTCAAATCTCCATTTCCACAGAGCCATGTAGTTTGCCGCCTCAGTTGCCACCCAGGAATATCACAAGTAATGAATGTAAAGACGGCCATAGTGACTCGTCCAGAGGAAATGATAGGGGAACGGAGCTTGCCCGCCCCTCCATCTCAGACACCTATATCCAGCGTTTGCAGCAAATCGACATATCAAAGTACAATGAGATTTATCTTTATTAAGTACAATCCCTTGTTAAATACACTATGATTTAATGATTTTTGGCTGTTTTAGACTGTCAATTTAGAGTCACTGTAGTGAGTAGCATTGTTCTGGCTTGCTAATGATTTTGATGTTTGATATCCAGTTTACCAGATGACCATCAGAAGTCCATCCAGGAATATTTCCGCTCATCTGTTTGTGTAGATGCAGAGCAGGCGCAGAATGGCAACCCGACTCTTCCCCACTTTAAAAAGCTCACACAGAGTATCTGCAAAAACCTAAACAGGTACAAATAGTCTGAAACATATACAGTTTGAATCTTAAAACACCTAGATGCCCTCATGAATTTTATCCAATGTGCATTTAATTGACATTCTTACTTTTTTGTAGTGAAATTGCCCGCACACTTCCAAGTCTTGAGGCACTGCAGAAAGTTTTGGATCAACCGTTGTCTCCTGGAGTGGGGAGACTAAGGAGTCAGGTCAGTAAAAATGAATCAAACCAGGAAGTGTTATTCCTGATTTCAAATGTCCACCCTCCTGAGGTGACAGTAGATGCTTGTAAGTCTCGGTGTACAAATATATAGAATTTACAGGCCACAAAATTTAATTGGAGGTAAGAAAATACAGGGGTCATATGATGCTGCTAAAAAGAACATTATTTTGTGTATTTGGTGTAATGAAATGTATTTATGCGGTTTAAAGTTAAAAAAACACATTATTTTCCACATACTGTACATTATTGTTTCTCCTCTATGCCCTGCTTTTCTGAAACGCGTCGATTTTTACAAAGCTCATCGGTCGGAAAAAGCGAGGTGTGCTCTGATTGGCCAGCTATCCAGTGCGTTGTGATTGGCCGAATACCTCAAGCGTGAGACGGAAATGTTACGCCTCTCACCATACTGTGATGCCCTGTCCGGCCGGAGCGACGAAACAAAAAACATGAAAACCCATTACAAACGAGGCATTTGTTGCATCCAGTGGGGACATGATTACTGATTATAAGGACTTATACTGTCTTTTTACGCGTTGCGTTGCATCGCGCCGCGCCGCGTGAACATAAAACCATGTCTGCATTTGTGATCGGAGACACGACCACAAACTGCAAACGCTACTCTACACTGCCCAAAACTCGCGTTTGAATAGTCAGTGGCAAATCCTTTAAATGAAAACGTACTTACAGACTGCGAGTCAGAACTGCCAACATTGTAGTCTACTCTTCCAGGATCAGTAAACAGTGTTGTAAATACAGCTTAACCACAGATTTCTAGTTGTGTCCTCTTTTGGAAAACCAAACAAAGTAGTTTCGCTTTCACAACGAAACACACAGCGGCCTAGCGTGATGGGGAAGCCGCGGCTTAGTGTGTGCTGAGGCCGGGCTAGAGTGAGCAGAGGCGGTGGGGTCGAGAACGGCCCACCCGGCGGATCCGACGAATGAGCGGCAAACACATGTGACGACCCCGGGCTGGACTGCGCTTCGTCCACGGTGAAAGCCGATCAACAGCACTAGCGATCCACAGCATTAAGTTGATGTATTCCCTCAGCGACCAGCAGATCAGCTCTAGGCATGACGAAGCGGATATCGTTCTCTGTTGGAAGACCAAACAAATTAGTTTCGCTTTCACAACGAAACACAGCTCTTCACGACATGGCGACGGCAACAATACTACAGCGAGAATAAAAGTTACGCTTTCTTTCTTTGCATGAACATTTGGGTGGTGTTATGCAAATCTTCCCACATAGTGACGTAGACATGTGGGGGCGTGTTAGAACGAGCCGTTTTAGGTAGGCGTGGTTAAATCTTAACTTTTATAAAGAATATCTTTGCAACTTCACAGATCTTCTTTATGCACAAAGAGCTTGTAACACTCCAAAGAGAAAGGGAAAATTGAAATCGCATCATATGACCCCTTTAATTTGATATAAAACAAGTACATTTGTGATTTAATGAACTTTTTGTGTGTGTGTGTGTGTGTCAAAACTCACCTTGGTAGTGGGATAGTTTGTAACAACAATTTATAATTTACTTTTTACAGATTTACACAATTTAGGGGTAAATAGTAGATTTCAAAATATGTTTTATTTGTAGCTGATAAATATTTGAATATTACATCCAGTTTTGAGTAATAAACCCCTAACACACTGCCTACATACAATAAGTAAAGAAATAATACAACGAGAAAAAAACTATCATATATAGTTTGTTATATTGAGTTTTTTATTTGTATTATTATTATTTCCCCTCCTAAAACTTCCTAAAATATATCTGTTGGTTTTAATTCTTTTTCAGCTTTCTGGAGATGCAACTCAGTCTGTGGCTTTCAGACTGGAACAACTGACTAAGCTTATATATTCAATAGAAGACAAGGTATCGTTGTTCTTTGTTTATGGATCACAGCAAACATGACAATATATATTGAAATGAAATTCCTATTGGAAACTTTATTGTAGACTAACATCACCTCTTATTTACAGACCAAGAATGCTGTGTTTGATTCTGTGGGATATGACGGAGGGCACAGAAAGTCACTTATTCCTCCTGTGACATTCGAAGTAGGAAAGTCAATTCAACAATATATATAAAATTCTACAGGATTTATTAATTAGTAGATTAATTAAAGTAGATAGGGATATGCCAAGTGTGTGTGGTGTATATTATTATATTATCTATATATATATATCTGAGTAGTTTGATCACTGTACATATTCAAAGTGAAAGTCATAACCTATTACCTCCTTCCTGCTCCTCGTAATGATGTCATAATAACGAAAGCATGGACATTTTCACTGCTACAAACTCTCCAAAACCACATGCAAATTAGAAAGAGTCAAGTTTGCCTATGTGCTAGATAAGCCATGACGGTTGGGTTGGTTGTCTCTGCACACAGTCGTCATAGAGAAGCTTTGTAACACTATTTTAGGTACAGTACAACAAAAATGCTGCACTTCATTTTACTAATGTGTTTTTATTGTCCTTTTCTGTGCTAACAGGTAAAATGCGACTCCCTTGGTATTTCAAACAAAATGTACCTCAAAGTTGATGTGGAAGGAGGGAAGGTTTACTTCAAGAAGTCCAAAGATGGACCTGAGGATAAATATTTTGTGCACAATAAAAGTATGCTGAACCATTTCTTCACTAATATAACCACACACAAATTAATTTAGTTTTTTAATGCTAATAAGTCAGCTGGCCTTTATTGAAAAATTAACTTTGATGGGAAGAACGGAACCCAGATGCAATGTGAAATTGCAGGGAAACTATGGTTTCAAGAGACAGGCACAGTGGTCAAATATGAAGTTTAGTGATGGTCTTTTTACAAATTATTCAAACACAGAATTCTGTGATGGACCAATCAGAATCTAGTATTCCCGGGAGCTCTGTAACCAAAATGTGTGAAATCACCCATTATGCAATAAATAATGGGAACATGCCGGATTCTTAATTTTCAGTCTTGCAGTTGGTGAAGTCCCAGAAGATGCACAACAGACTAGTATTGGTGGTAGAGACAGAGAAGGAAAAAACTCAGCGCAAAGACTTTGTCTTTGATGACACAAAGGTAAAAATCCCACTGCTAATATAGCTATTGTTACAGTAGGGATAAAAACATTTTTCACATGGAAGTTTTTTAGGCATCCGCAAAAATGAACGCTGAGAGCCATAATATACCAGTTCCATGTTTTGCATGTGTTTTTATGTGTATTGTTTGTAACTGTGTATCTCCAAATACATTTTTAGAAAAGAGAAGGCTTCTGCCAGCTTCTACAGCAGATGAAGAACAAGCACTCAGGAAAACCTGAGCCGGATATGATCACCGTCTTTGTTGGCACCTGGAACATGGGTAAGATGCATTTAGCCTATTAACATTTAGCCTATTTTTAAATTTAGTCAGTCCAGAAATTCTTCTGAATTCAGACTGTTTTTGGAGCTGAAGCAGACTTTTAAAAAAATTTTTTATAAAAGTGCTGTTACACTTTTTTATTTTATTTTTTTTAAATCTCACTAGCCTATCCTTGTGAAATGAAGAACACTTCAGCATATTTTTAAAAAGAGTGCTACTGAAATAATATACTAAAATAATATATTTAAATGCAAACTAAATTGAATGTTTTTAGACACTTAATTGCATTTTATTTACAAATAAACAAAATGTATTATAGTTTAAATTTATATTAAATGCAATGAGCTTAATGCTTTTTTGACCCACGTAAATAGGACTTTAAAACATAGTTTAAGTGTGCTATTGAATGTACTGAAAAGCATGCATGGTAAACTAAAATACCTTTAATTGTGTTAAGTTCTGTTATTCATGGATTAAATATTTGTAATTATATAGTGGCAGGTAGTACATTTAAAAATATTACCTATAAAGTAATATCAAATCATTTATAAACAATACTTTCATGTGACTTAAGTGTTTTTTTCAACACTTCTAAAGAAGTCTACTTCGTGAAGTATTACATTTATAAACAATGCTTAAGTGTGTTTGTCAACACTTCAAATAAGTCTACTTCTTTGAAGTAAGAATTAGTATTATTATGATGAAGATATGAAAATAAACTTAAAACTTTTAATTTGATGCTATGACAAAGTAGACTTTTTAAAAATGTACATAAGTGTGTTACATAACAGTAAGTGTACTCTCTAAGTACATTAGGTGGCCTTTATTTCATATAGTGTATTATCTCAAATACAGTTTGCACAGTTACATAACACGGGATCTACTGATATATATATATATATATATATATCATATATATAATATATATATATATACTGTATATACAGTGGGTACGGAAAGTATTCAGACCCCCTTAAAATTTTCACTCTTAACAATATTGCAGCCATTTGCTAAAATCATTCAAGTTAAGTTTTTTTCCTCATTAATGTACACACAGCAACCCCATATTGACAGAAAAACACAGAATGTTGACATTTTTGCAGATTTATTAAAAACAGAAAAACTGAAATATCACATGGTCCTAAGTATCAGACCCTTTGCGCTGTGACACTCATAGATTTAACTCAGGTGCCGTCCATTTCTTCTGATCATCATTGAGCTGGTTCTACACCTTCATTTGAATCCAACTGTGTTTGATTATACTGATTGGACTTGATTAGGAAAGCCACACACCTGTCTATATAAGACCTTACAGCTCACAGTGCATGTCAGAGCAAATGAGAATCATGAGGTCAAAGGAACTGCCTGAAGAGCTCAGAGACAGAATTGTGGCAAGGCACAGGTCTGGCCAAGGTTACAAAAAAAATTCTGATGCACTTAAGGTTCCCAAGAGCACAGTGGCATCCATAATCTAAATGGAAGACGTTTGGGACGACAGAACCCTAGAGCTGGCCGTCCGGCCAAACTGCGCTATCGGGGGAGAAGAGCCTTGGTGAGAGAGGTAAAGAAGACCCCAAAGATCACTGTGGCTGAGCTCCAGAGATGCAGTCGGGAGATGGGAGAAAGTTGTAGAAAGTCAACCATCACTGCAGCCCTCCACCAGTCGGGGCTTTATGGCAGAGTGGCCCGACGGAAGCCTCTCCTCAGTGCAAGACACATGAAAGCCCGCATGGCGGACTCCAAGATGGTGAGAAATAAGAATCTCTGGTCTGATGAGAACTTTTTGGCCTTAATTCTAAGCGGTGTGTGGAGAAAACCAGGCACTGCTCACCTGTCCAATACAGTCCCAACAGTTAAGCATGGTGGTGGCAGCATCATGCTGTGGGGGTGTTTTTCAGCTGCAGGGACAGGACGATGGTTGCAAGCGAGGGAAAGATAATGCGGCCAAGTACAGGGATATCCTAAACGAAAACCTTCTCCAGAGTGCTCAGAACCTCAAACTGGGCCGAAGGTTTACCTTCCAACAAAACAATGACACTAAGCACACAGCTAAAATAACAAAGAAGTGGCTTCACAACAACTCTGTGACCATTCTTGAATGACCCAGCCAGAGCCATGACTTAAACCCAATTGAGCATCTCTAGAAAGACCTAAAAATGGCTGTCCACCAACGTTTACATCCAACCTGACAGAACTGGAGAGGCTCTGCAAGGAGGAATGGCAGAGGATCACCAAATCCAGGTTTGAAAAACTTGTTGCATCTTTCCCAAAAAAAAACTCATGGCTGTATTAGATCAAAATGGTGCTTCTACTAAATACTGAGCAAAGGGGTCTGAATACTTAGGACCATGTGAAATATCAGTTTTTCTTTTTTAATAAATCTAAAAAAATGTCAACAATTCTGTGTTTTAATTCTGTCAATATGGGGTGCTGTGTGTAAAATAATGAGGAAAAAAAAATAACTTAAATGATTTAGCAAATGGCTGCAATATAACAAAGAGTGAAAAATGAAAGGGGGTCTGAATACTTTCCGTTACCCATGTATATATATATATGTGTGTGTTGTGTGTATTATATATATATTGTTAGATTTGAAGCAAATATAAATAAAAGATAGGCCTTGTATAATTTGCTTCTTCCCACTTATTGTCAGTCCCGGCATTTGTATGGTATAAAGCCCTGGACCACAAACCAGTCATAAGGGTAAAATTTTTCGAACTTGAGATTTATACATCAACTGAAAGCTGAATAAATAAGCTTCCCATTGATGTATGGTTTGTTAGGATAGGACAATATTTATACAACTATTTGAAAATCTATAATCTGAGGGTGCAAAAAAAAAATCTAAATATTGAGAAAATCGCCTTTAAAGTTGTCCAAATGAAGTCCTTAGCAATGCATATTACTAATCAAAAGTGACCTTTTGATATATTTAAAGTAGGGAATTTACTAAATATCTTCATGGAACTTGATCTTTACTTAATATCCTAATGATTTTTGGCATAAAAGAAAAATCTATTATTTTGACCCATACAGTGTATTTTTGGCTAGTGCTACAAATATACCCCAGCGACTTAAGACTGGTTTTGTGGTCCAGGGTCACAAATATGAAGTTTACCATAACTAGAGATGAAGTGAAATGTGAACTGAAGTGAAGTGAACTGTCCATTCAGGAAATGCGAATCCACCACCGAACATCACTTCCTGGTTCCAGTCAAAGGGTCAGGGAAAAACCCACGATGACACAGCCAGTCAAATCCCACATGATATCTATGTGATTGGGACACAGGAGGACCCATTGGGAGAGAAGGAGTGGATAGAAACAGTTAGGGGAGCCCTTAGAGATATAACCAACATTAGCTTCAAACAAGTAAGTGACACAAAACCCCACAGGAAGGCTTCAGGTGCCTTATGATGTTTGCATACTACTTTAGATCATTCTTTATTCTCTGTGGAGTAATGACATGCTATGTTATGACACTTGACAAAATGTTTGAATGTGTTGAATGACCTAGTATACAGTACAAGCGGTGTGTGGTTTTTGACAGATAGCCACTCAGACACTGTGGAGTATAAGGATTGTGGTTCTAGCCAAGCCGGAACACGAGAACCGCTTCTCTCACGTCTTCTGTGACAGTGTTAAGACTGGCATAGCTAATGCTTTGGGTTTGTTTTAAGCTTTTTTTTTTTTCCATTACAAAATCATTAGCAATTGTAAAGCTAGCTGTTTACCGCTCTTCCTTGTACATAAAAAGCTGATTGTGTGTGCATGTGTGTGTTTAAAGGGAATAAAGGAGCAGTGGGGGTGTCTTTTATGCTTAATAGAACCTCCTTTGGGTTTGTCAACAGTCACCTGACCTCGGGAAGCGAAAAGAAACTGAGGTAAGCCACAACCCAAAAACCTGTTAGTGTGACAAATGAGACATTGACATATAATACACAAGCATAATATGTATGTAATTATATATAATAATATGTATACACAAGAATAATATGAATAATATAATTAAGAACTTATTACTGTACCTTTTCTAGACGAAACCAGAACTATGTTAGTATTCTGCGTTTTCTGAATCTGGGAGATAAGAAACTTAATCCTTTTGACAACACACATCGCTTCACACACCTCTTCTGGCTGGGGGATCTGAATTATAGGGTTGACTTACCAGCACAGGTAGGTTCAAATGAATGTGCATCAGCATATACTCAAGCATGTTGCAAATATTTTGCATGTTTTCTCCCCCTGTAAATAGACACAAGCATGTTGCATGCTGTAAATATTTGTGCATGTTTTTTTTCCCCTGTAAATATACTCAAACATTGCATGTTTTAAAAAATGTGGCATGTTTTTTCTTTTTGTATAAATCAAAGATATCAAAAAACTTTTTTTTTTAAACTTATTTAATGCCTGTCAAATGCAAACACAAGACAAATAATCTGTTCATAAAAGAAACTACTTTTCTGTTTTGTATCAGATACTAACAATGCCACTGCAAGAGGTACTGTTTTATCACAAAAGAATTAAAGGGATAGTTCACCCAAAAAATGAACATTGTAATTATTACTCACCCTCATGTCATTCCAAACGATCTTCAAAAAGATCTTCGTTCATCTTCGGAACACAAACTAAGATATTTCTGATGAGACCTGAGAGCTTTCTGACCCTCCATAGACAGCAAGGTAACTACCACAGTCAAGGCCCAGAATGGTAGTAATTACATTGATAAAATGGTCCATGTGACATCAGTGGTCACAGATTTTTACAAAGCTAGTGATACTTGTGGGCGAAAAGAAATGAAAATTAACGACTTTATTCAACAATTCTTATCGTGAGGTACATCTACGCCCTTACGAGGTAACCATGAACGCGGCGCGTGATGCTGCTGACGTTGAACACATATGCGCTGCACCTTGTTTACGAGCAGAGGAAAGCTCGCGCATAAGTTGTGGTACTCTCCATAATGGGGGTAGATGGTAAGTCAGGGGAGCGAGAAGAATTGTTGAAAAGTTGTTTTTTTGTTTTTTTCCGCACAAAAAGTATTATCACAGCTTCATAATATTACGGTTGAAACCCCCCCCCCCCCCCCCCCAAAACTTTTGGGAAAAAAATGTCAAATGGACTATTTTAATGAGGTCTTTACTACCTTTCTGGACCTTGAACGTGGTAGTTACCCTGCTGTCTATGGGAGGGTCAGAGATCCCTCATATTTCATCAAAAATATCTTAAAATATGTTCCGAAGATGAACGAAGGTCTTAAGGGGTTGTAAAGACATGAGGGTGAGTAATTATAGATAATTTCATTTTGGGGTGAAACTATCACTGTAATGCATAAAAACAGATGGTACATATAGGTTGACATGTCCTGCAGTGTTTACCCTTTTATAACTATTATGTTTACTTATGTTACGAACTCATATGAATTGACAGACTATGTGGAATACTTGTACTTTTACTAATTCATTTGTCACACCGCAGGGCCATTTATAATGGTCTAGTGGAGATATTTTTATAATAGTATAACTTATAAATGAAATTCCACGCACTTCATTCTAAATCATATGAACAAGTGCCTTAGCATATAGTGCTTTAGAATAAAGAAAAGAAAGTAGTACAACAAAAATAGACGAATCTCTGCTATACGCTTGCAAATCATATTTTAATACAATGTTTCTAAACGTTATGCCACATTGATACTTTGAGGCTTAAACTGCCTTTGTGGTTTAGAGAGTGTAGTTTTAGTCAGAGCAGGCAGTTCCTCTATTAAGACCAGAGCTGCCATGTACAGCAGCTCCTGACGTCAACTGACAGGAAAAGACAGAACTTTTGCATAGTTGTTTGCTTTTTGCAGGAAGCTGAGAACATTGTAATGAAGATCAAACTGCAGCAGTATCAGGACCTCCTGGCCAGAGATCAGCTGAACATAGAGAAGGAAGAGGAGAAGGTCTTCTTAGACTACGGTGAGAGCACTTGTGCATAATGTACCTGTCGATTTTCATTTCCACTGTAAATTTGGACAGATTTCGATTACTCAACTACAAAGTATTTCAGTACCCAAATATCACAAACATCAACTCCGAACCATCTTTTGAAGTTTAGGACCTTATGCTGTTAACTGGAGGTTTAATAACTTTAATCCAAACCAGGCTTTGAGGACTTTTTTGATAGTTTGTATTATCATTAACCACAGTAAATAAGATCAAACTACCAAATTCAGAAGAAACATACACTAGTTTGGGGTTGGTACCTTTTTTTTTAAATGTTTTTGAAAGAAGTCTCTTATGCACACAAAGGCTGCATTTATTTAATCAAAAATACAGTAAATACAGTAATATTGAGAAATACTATTACAATTTAAAATAACCTTTTTTAAATTATAAAATAGTTTATTCCTGTGATGACAAAAATGGATTTTCAGCAGCCATTACTCCAGTCTTGTCACCTGATCCTTCAGAAATCATTCTAATATGCTGATTTGGTGCAAGAAATATTCATTATTATTATCAATTTAGAAAACAGTTGTGCTGCTTAATATTTTTGTGGAAACCATAATATTTTTTTAAAGGTTTTTTTTAGGAAAAAAAAATAAATCTTTTTTTAACATTAAAAATGTCTTTACTTTATCTTTTGACCCATTTAATGCGTTCTTACTGAATAAAAGTATTGATTTCTTTGCCAAAAATAAATAAAAAATCCTACTGACCCTAAAATTTTAAACTATAGAGTATAAACATGGGTATACAGTATATGCCACTTCATGCAGAACACATTTTGTGTTCCACTGCACTGCTTTTTAAGTGTTTTTCTATTTATTGTGTAGCACCTTCTCCTGTTTTAGCATCTTTGTTTTCATTTCTGACTTCCACCCATTTTTCTGTTCCTCATGTTTTTATACTCAAGATCACTTACCGTCATTTTTAATCCTTGTTTCATATGTTTTATTTTACAGAGGAGGAGGAGATAACATTTGCCCCCACTTATCGTTTCGAGAGAGACACACGGGAGAGATATGCCTACACTAAAGCCAAAGCCACAGGGGTACAGTTTGAAAGACATGCATTTCAACAACCTTCCTCATGGACCAGATATATTTTAAAATAGAATTTTCTCATTTAATCATAAAAATTCTGTTTACATAAATATTTGCTCTCACAAACAGACAAAATACAACTTGCCTTCATGGTGTGATCGTGTGCTTCGCAAGTCCTACCCTATGGCGCATGTGGTTTGCAACTCGTATGGTTAGTTCATTTAATATAAAATGCAAGTTCCAAGTTCCAGTAAACAATCAATGCAGTTAAAGCGTCATTACATTAACCAACATTACTCAATATTTCAGGATGCACCAATGACATAATGACAAGTGACCATTCCCCTGTATTTGCCACATTTGACGTTGGTGTGACTTCTCAGTTTGTCTCAAAAAATGGTATGACTAAATAACAAAAATAATAAATATTCCACTATGACAGCAATCCTACCTTTTGACATAGAACTGTTACATCCTCCCAGCTGTCTTATGCATTGTGCTGTTGCATTATTAACTATTTTTTTGCTCTTTACAGATCTCTCAAAGGATGCACAGGGTGCTATAAAAATCATGAATTGCGTAGCTGTTCTTTTGACTAAATCAAAGACTAAGTTCTTCATTGAGTATCACTCAAGCTGCTTGGAGAGTGAGGAGCTATATTCATTATACTTTCAATTATTATATCATAAATGATCACAAATCTTTTGAACCCTCCACTTTGTTCTTTGTAAGAAAGAGAACAGTGAAGTTAAATACTTCCGATTCATTTTCTAGAATTTGTAAAGAGCCCTGAAGGAGAAAACCAAGAGAACACAGAGGGCTTGATAAAAGTACGATTTAGCGGACAAGTTGAGGTACAAATTTTTATTTGATAAATCATTATGAATTAAAACATTATACATGTAAAGCTCAGCCACCACATTTACATTATCTTTGTGAAATCGCTTTGCAGCTCACGCCCATCATTGCAGACCCCGAATACCTCCTAGATCAGCACATCCTCATCTGCATTAAATCTACAGATTGTGATGAGTCATATGGTATGTTTACCTAAAACGTGTGAACTCACATTTGAGCTGGCTTGGTAGCTCTCATTATTGCTCATTGACCACTTTGCATGCACATCATTTTCTGAATATGGTTCATATTCTGTTTAAAATAGTGATGGGTGTAGTCAAGGTTAACACTAGCACAGAGATCAACCATTGTTGTTGATTGTTGCTGTGTCTAAAATCGCTTACTTGTTCACTCATTCTCCAGTCACTCGGTTTCGAGTAGGGCATGGCAATTGAGTGCACTAGGCCGTTTCACTAGGAATGAACAAAATGAAGTGAGGCACTTTACACTGACATATTACACCGTTCGCTAGAATGCTGGAGCTGTCACAACATCATTCTACCATAGATTCATCCGACATTAGCTTCCTTTAGAAAAAAAATCAGAAGTCATAGGTAACTTAGAATTGTAATTACACATACCTCCATGCAAGCATTGTCGTTTCATTGACGTTATATTAATGAAAAAATATTAATTTGGTTTTCCATGGTTAACCTAATTTGTGTTCATAATCGTTAAACTACCTATACGTATATTTAAAAAAATTGCCACCAAGAATAAACACATCAGTAAGTGTACATTGTTCTATGTACTTTTGTATGTAAAGAAAAAAAAGAATACATTTAGTGTATAATGACTGCAATTTTGTATGATATTTCTGACCCTGTTTTGATGCAAAATAAATGGAGTATCGACTCCTATGATGGGAATAAGGAATTGGAGTCGACTCTGAAAACCTGGAATTGAACACCCCTAGTTTAGAACATTATTAGGAAAACTATATTTATATGCACCACAAATACAGGGATATTCCTGTAAACATTTTTAATCATAATATTCCAAATAAAATGAATAAATGTTGAATGTTCAGTCATGGGGAAGATTGTTCAGTCATGGTGAGTATTCCGAATAATCTGTTAACGTGACTCAAAATTCTGATTAATACTACAGTCATACGCCATTTGTCATATTCGGATTTCAAGAAACTGGAATATTGACTTAATCTGGTTATAGCATGTGTGTACATGATGCTTACATATGTTGCCATAAGACAATGTTCTGATTAGTACTGGAATATTCCTATGCATGTACACAATTACGCTGTGCTCTGCCTGTAGGTGAGGGTTGTGTGGCTCTGCGTTCTGCTGAAAGCTCTTACACTGAGTTCAGTATCAAACTCGCACATCATGGTGAGCGCACAGGTCTGCTAACAGGTGGCATACAGCTCCCCAAATCAGATGGAAAACAGACAGAGAAGCTGTATGGTGAGTGCACGATTTGTTTCTGGACAGCAGTGCCAGTTCAGAATTGTGTGTTCCTTTCTCAAAATTGTTGCTTTATTCCAGATTTCATTAAAGTTGGAGATGACCCAGGATCTGGAAAAGGCAAATCAGGAGATAATACCAAAATGTAAAATATTTCATCTTCCCTCTTTGCTGTTTACATTTCTTCATTTATCAGATGCTTATATCCAAAATGTTATGTTGTTATTTTATTACTTTTTAAATCAGTTACGTGTTATATTTTCTTGTTTACTTTGACATTCTTCACAAAAATTAGATTTGATTGTGTTTGTACAAATGCACAACTTTGACATTCTTTGACAGGTCTTCTTCAGTCCTCACCACTGACATTAGTAACCCCAGTTATATGGGTGTAGGCTACAAGACCAATAACCAGTCAGACAGGGGCCCCGGCAGAACAGCGTCATCATCTGGGCATTCATCAAAGGACATGACGCATGGCAATATCTCCCCAAAAAAGACTAGTTACGACCATGCTACACCCAGCCCAACTACAAAGACATCAAACCCTATGTAAGTATCCACATTATGTTTAATTTAAGAGCAGATGAAGACATTAGTAACTTGAATGTGCGAGGGGCCTCCGGTGTTCTTCACTTCGTTATTTTTAGTGTTACAAAACAGCTTGTTATGCTGCTTAATATTGCAAACTAGTATTTCTTATTATATTATTTTAATGTATTATCGTAATTGTAAACACACTGGTTTGTAGCACAAATAGTTTTACAGTTTACTGCACTTTGTTATTCTTCTAGTTATTAACCTATAGCAGCTAATGGGTTGGAAATCTGGCATTGGAAGAAAATAGCGTAATTTACAAAATAAGGTGGATATATAGACATATTTTTTTTAATCTCATTTACCTTATCACTATATCCTTTGTCATCTGACAAACATGTTTGATTTAGTCAAATATAACAAAGGTTATCTGCCAATATTAGAGATTTTAAAATCAGTTGATATTGGATATTTCATTCCCATTTGCCGTTTTTTGCATTTAGATTATCTTTGCCATTATGTAACACTAACTTAGTCAATAATTAAAAACACTTAGATTAATAAGTTTAATATTACAGTTTAATAACACTGTAAAGTGTAATCTTTGGCAAATCTCAAAATGAATTCTTTTTCATATTGTATATTATAATGTTGTGATGCCTAAATTCACTTTTAGTGTTTTATTTTTAATTTCTTTGTACAAAAAAGTATAGAATTTTAATGTCTACCTTTAATTGGTTGTCAGCCTTGACCAAAAAAAAATGGTATAAGCCACAATATTAATAATGCATCCCTAATATTTAAATTAATGTTTATACAATTTTCTGTTTGATTGAATGTTGCTTTGTTACTGATACCAATTAAAATATTATTTCTGATGACTAAAAAAAAAAGTGTAGGCCTACAAATGAACACTGCTTGTTATAGGAATAACCGACAGTTTGCATCTGTTAAAGTGATTCTCGATTAATCTATAAATTCATTTTTGTGTGGTTATTTTTGGTTTAGATCTGAGGATGGGCAGACTCCAGAGATGTTTGAGAATCCACTTTATGGCTCAATGAGTGCATCACGAGGAAGTAAAGACCATCTCCCTCCTCCAGATGCTCACTTCGCCTTTTCCAAAACAGACCTTGATGCTGACCGTCAGCCCCCTGTTCCGACCCCTCGCATCCGCTCTTTCACCTGTTCAGAAACCAAACCCCAGTCATCATCAGTCACAAGCACCATGAGCAGTGGTCTACAACCCCAGAACATCACCAAGAAGCCAGTGGTGCCTTCTCGCTCTGAAGGGGGCACGACTGGGCCTAATAGACCTCCAGTGCCTATGAAGTCCCGCCCTGGTCAGCCACAAGAACTTCCAAAGCCCAGAGACTACAGGGACAGTTCTGAGCTCCCATCCAAGTTGCGGCTACAAACCAGATCAGGCCAACCAAAAGATGGTATGATAACTATAGTATATTCTACACATTCCTTCTTTGTGCAAAACACTAGATCGGGGTCTCGAAACTCATCTGTCAACTGACAGAGAGTTGCAAGGGCTGAGTGTAAACAGCTCTATTGATTATAATGGGAGCGACCCCAATCCATTAGGCTCAAAAAGAATCACATTTAACTATTAAAACCATTGGTAACACTTTATTTCGATAGTCCACTTTAGACATTCTATTAACAGTAAGTAACTTTGCAACTACAGGTTCAATTAGCAGTTAGTAGAGTATTAGTAGACTGTCTGCTTAATATCGTCTAACACTTTCTTTGTCAACTTATTCTACTAACCCTAAACATACCCTAACAGTCTACTCTGAAAGTTAGTAAACATGTAGTTGCAAATTAATGAGAATTAGTGGACATGTAGTTTACAAAGTTACTTATAGTTAATAGAATGTCTAAAGTGGACTATCGAAATAAAGTGTAACCAAACCATTGGTTTAACAATCAGTATTTGATACTACAGAGCATTTATTTATTGTTTATATAACTGTAATTAATATGATCCTATATAGTAGGCCTACAAACTTCATTAGTCAGCTAAGGGTGATTATAAGGCATAAAGACGTTATAAACATAACATCATGATTTTCTGCAACGCTGCTTTGAAACAATGTGCAATATGAATAGCACTATATAAATTTGCCTTGATATTTAACATTTATTGAAATATCTTTCCCTTCTCTTTCAATTGCAATGTCTGTCCTCAGGGCATAATGAGACGCCACAATTGAAGATGGGTCGGCCTTTAAAATGATTTCCTATCAGCTATCATCGTTGGTGTGAGCTTCATATCTGATACTCTGTAGTACTGGGCATAAGACATAAATGTATAAGAATACGTGTATAAACAATAGCAATAGAAAGAACATGGATATTGATTTTTAAATGATGAATGTTTCAGTTTGAATGTCACTGCATATAGTTTCACATAGAGCAATCATTTCTATCAGCCTGTTTAAACATTTCATTTTGCTTGAAATATTTTTATTAAAGGGAGGAGAGTGAAAAGTTGTAATCGTATATAATAAAACCAAGTGTTGTACAGTCATTGAATTGTTGAAAAATGCTCTTTATCAGTCAGTTTGACCATAGGCCACAAATAGTTGTTCTTAGAAATCCAAGGAGTGTAGCACTTTTCAAAATTACACATGCTTCCATTTTCCAGTTTTTTTTTATTTTTTATTTCTGTATTACTGTGTATGGCATTGCAGAGCCCATACTGTAAATAGCAAGGAACTAGTTTAACCAACTAGCAATTAGCCAGGGCTAATCAATCTTCTTAGATTCAAATTAGACCAATATACCATGTTATATACCATGTCAACTATATGCTTACAAAATTACAAGTTATGACCAGTGTTTAAGAAAAAAAAAAAAATTGATGACAAACTTTTAAGGCTACAGTCTCTAAGCAGGACCAGCGCTCTCTTCCACCTTCAATACCATGACTGAGGTGAGACCCTTGAGCCGAGCCTCCAACTGCTCCCCGGGAGCTGCAGCAAATAGCTGCCCACTGCTCCGGGTGTGTGTGTGTACACTATTCACTGCTTTTGGTGTGTGTGTGTGTGTGTTTGTGTGTGTGTGTGCACTTGGATGGGTTAAATGCAGAGCACACATTTTTGAGTTTGCGATAGCATACTTGGCTACACGTCACTTTTTTTTTATTTCTTTTTTTTTATTACAAAACTTGTAGAAACATACAGAAACAGGGAAGCGAGACATGAATATATTCCAACAAAAAGCAATTATAAAAATAAAAACAGAAAACAAATATTCTGTATTTGCATGTCAAATTAATTATTATCGATACATAAAAGTGCAAAAAATAAACTTACATTCTTTTAGAAAAGTTGTCATAATACATCAAAAGTTTGGCACTCTTTGTTATTAGTAAGTCTAAGAGATTAAACGAGAGTCCAATTCAACAAGAAAAATGGGGAAAGACAAAGGAGATTTAATCCATTTTTGCTTATGAATGAAGAATTTTGCATTCAATATAAGAAAATTGACAAGTGTTGGGGAAAGTTACTTTAAAAAAGTAATGCATTACAATATTGCGTGACTCCATAAAAAAGGTAACTAATTACGCTACTTAGTTACTTTTATGGAAAATAATGCATTACGTTACTTTTGCATTACTTTTTAAAATCTGGACAGGGCTGGCTTGTTTGTTTTTAAGATAAAAAAGTTATATTTTTGGCAAATATAAAATCCTTTTCACACCAAAAGTGAAATGAAGTGGTGTTTCTCAGGCTGAAGGGAAAGTAAATTTAGGTCCGTACAGCAGAATGCAGAAGAAGACATTTCAACACACTTTAGCAATTAAAAAAAACACACTAATGTTGTCTAGAGTAATTATTGCTTATTAGTACGGTTGAACTGGATCAACGAAGGACAGAAGCAAAGACATTGGTTAACAGAATGGGATTAAACACATAAAGGATATTTGTGTTGTTTAAATTTTTATTATTGCAGGTTGCGTCATGTTCGAGTGAATTTTTTTAAATTCATTTTGAGGAATACTGAATCTGTGTTTTTTTTTTTTTGAGTGAGATGAATTAATACATATTCATATTTATTTTAGAACTACAGTGACATCTTCTGATTTCTCTCAGCATGTGGACAGGAGAGCTGTCAATTAATAAATTGGGGAAAAAAAGTAACTCAGATATTTTCTTGTAAATTAAAGTAATGCGTTACTTTACTAGTTCTGATTACGTAACTCGCGTTACTTAATGCGTTACCCCCAACACTGAAATTAACAACATATTCAACAGATAATAGCTTTGGATTTTCATAATAAAAGATAACATCTTTGAGGACGAAGGTATGGGACACATTTGTAAGGTTAGAAACATAGGTGCTCAAGTCAACCCATAATTTGTATGTAGCTACACTTCACTTTCACTTTCACTTTCACTTTCACATATGCGACTGGCTACCACTCGTGCTTTTTATTATGTGCCTCCATCTGCTGCTGAACGAGGTGAACTACCAGAGGACCGTTTGCTAAGTAACCGTGTGAGGACACAGAAATGGACAAGTTCATTCTCAGGCATTAATGTCATTAAGTAAAAATTTCATAATTTTATAAAATATGTAGATTTTTTCATTTAAAAATAACATATATAAGATTAATAGACAAGTATATATACAATTTCCTATTCAGTATTTGTGAGGCACTTTCCGAGATGCGTACAGATGACGCAAACATTCCTCCACCAATGGGAGCGTTACGTCTTCATTCGTCTAGCCAATAGAAGCACGGATTGAAGAACACGGGGGCTGACATGCACCTTTAACGTTGGTTTGCCAATCCGCCAAAAAAATGGTAAGCGTTGTTATTTAGCAATAACGGTGCTTTCCGTTTAAAAAATAAATAAGCAACTTTGCAGCGACCAGATAAATCTGTTTGCAATATTTAAAATGTATTATTGATTACTGCTCACTGCTGTTGGTGAGGTATTAATAATGGCAGCGTCCTGCTAACGGCTAGCTAACCTGTCCAATCTCAAACTAATTTGTATTGTTATTCTTTTAATTCAATTCCAAATAGAAACAACTGCTATTGGCACCGGCTATTTTCTAATGCTTTGGTATTTGTTATCGAATAGAGTAATTTAGAGCCAAGGTAAACAGCTTTTGGTGGCTTCTCTCGTTGTGTATGGCGTTGCACTGTGTTTCACACCTTAAATCACCTTTTCACTCGTTTGATCATCTTTTGTACATATACCAGGCCTTAATTTGAATGTACCATTTCAACTTTTAATTCCTCAGCTCTTCTACTCGTTCTTCAAGTCCTTGGTCGGCAAAGATGTTGTGGTGGAGCTCAAGAATGACTTGAGGTAAGCGCTTTCCTTTTAATATGTCATGTACTTTTAAAATAGTATGTGCACAGTGTAATTTATGTGGTATCTCATTACATTCTGAATATCAACTTTGCAGCATTTGTGGAACATTACACTCAGTTGATCAGGTATGGCTGGACATTGCGCTTTATTGAAATGTAAGCAAATATTGAGTGAATTTAATTTCAAAATGAAACTTCTTCTCCCTTCACAGTATCTGAACATCAAACTGACAGATATCAGTGTCACTGATCCTGAGAAGTATCCGCACATGGTGAGAACTAGTCAAAGAGTGTACCTTGTTAAAGATTAGGAAGTGTTCAGGGGGGGGGGGGGGGGGGGGGGGACTATTACAGGGGGGGTTCATTGGATTTCAATTTTTTAACGTTGGTTGGTGTCTAATGTGTTGTGAAGCATAAAAGAATATTTGAAAAGTCTCACGATGAACAGTCAATGCAAACGGAGATATCGTCTTTTAAAATTCTGGCAGTTTAATGCCTACAAAAATGGCTGGTAGGGACTACAATGAGTTACTTCCCAGGTTCGTGACATCACAAACCCAGATAAACCCGCCCTCGGGAAAAGGCAGCAAAGAGGGCAAAGCCATGCTGCGCTGCTTTAGAGAAGAAGAAGAGAAAACTAGAGGTGCACATAAAAATGTATTCATATATGAATCGCGATTCTGTCTTTTAATGATTCTAATGGATTCACAAGTTTTAAAATCAGTGTTCTAAAGCAGCGATTCTTAATACTGTTCCTCGCGTCCCCGTGCTCTGCACACGCTCTGCATCTCTCTCTCTCTCCTCTTTTCGATCTCTCTCTCTCTCTCTTCTCTCTCGCTCGCCATTAAGCTCACCTCCAACACTGACCTGTTACAATTATATGCTTATTTTCACATAGCTATGAGAAGCGTTAACCATGGACGCGCGTGCAGTTGCCGTACTGTGTTAAAGCTTTAATCAGGATAAAACCGTATATTAAAAGCTAACCGAAGGAGTAGCAATTACAAATAACAGCGTATCTAAAAGTAGGAGACAACAACAAACAAAAAACATACCATTAAAAGCCATGCTTGCACAGGTTCTGCACGATCCTCTTAATAATATCCTCTGCTTCTCAATCAGGCTCAAACTGATAAGCGATATAAACGACGCCGTTGTTTACAATACATGTGTACAGCACATGCCGCCGAGGTGAGGGGCGGGACGTTTAGATGTGCGCTAGAGGCGGTTTAGCCAATCACAACACACTGGGCTAGCTAACCAATCAGAGCCAAATCGTGTAATTCTGAGGGAGGGGCTTCATAAAAAAATGAAAAGATCAGCCCGTTTCTCAGAGAAGGGACAGAGAGGTGTGGAATAAAGGTAAATTATGTGAGAAATAATTAGTTTTTTTTTTTAAAAATGAAGCGTTAACACATGTTAGACTGCACCCCATAAACACAATCAAGCCTAGAAAAAATCCAGTGAACCACCCCTTTAAATCCTGCTCTCAATAGATTGATGAACAGAATTAATACTTAAATTGCAGAAAAGAACACTTGTTGTCTGCCTGTGCCTATACCTCAGCCACTTGAGTCTGTCATGTATGAAATGTCATGTTGAGTTTAAGCAGGTGCTCAACCTTCAGGAGAACTATGTCTATATATGACTTTTAATTGTTTTGTTTTAGTTGTCGGTGAAAAACTGCTTTATCCGTGGATCAGTAGTGCGATACGTTCAGCTTCCTGCAGATGAGGTGGACACACAGCTACTACAGGATGCTGCACGCAAAGAAGCTATGCAACAGAAACAATAATGTTTACATTTGAGAATAGTTTTTGTAGGACTGTTCAGAAGCATCATCTATGGAGCTTTGTATAATAATTGTTTTTTCCCCTACCTGAAGCTTTTATGTAAAGTGTGGAATCTGGATTTTCCATTTTTACCTGTGTTGTCATGAGGCACATTACTGAGAGGGAATGACTTTTTTTCAGTTAGTAGTGGTTGTGTGCTTTTAATAATGGTTGGAAGGTTTTGTATTGCATCCAGATGACTTTTGTTTTAGTTAAGTTCTTCTGACCTACTAATTCAGGAATAAAGTATTTTCTTCCACTGTGCTTTTTGTTATTTTATTTCAACCATTGTTCAAAATTGCATTATGTCTGAGTAAGTACTTCTTTTGAATAAGTAATTATTTTATGAATTAAAAAGGTAATTTTGATGTCATGGGTCGCCCAAAAAAAAAACCCCCCACCCCCCCCAAGCCCCCCCAACACGCGACCCAAACCCAAACAAACCCCATGCTCCTAGAGAGCTCCTGTCCTGTTGAGTTCGGCTTCAACCCCAATCAAACACACCTGCACCAGCTAAGCAAGGTGTTCAGGGTTATTTGATAATTACAGACCAGTTTGTTGGAACTGAAGTCTGCAGGAAGGTAGCTCTCCAGGCACAGGTTGCAGACCCCTAATATAAAACATTCTTTTTTTTTTTTACAGTGGTAAAATGATTTGTTTTAAATCATATGAATGTAATCCAGACGTACAACATCTGTCGTGTTGTCATTGTCTTGTGACCAACCAGCGTCAGTTGGGTTGCATCCATGCCATTCATCAATCAAATCCTTTCCCGTGGCTTCATGGGATATTTAAGTGTCCATTGTATATGCACTTCAGAATCTCACTGTAGATTACTTTGACTACTGCTTTATGAATACTCTGAATTTGGACATGCAGCCAAAGTGTATGTTGCACAGCTTAAAATGTTTATATACTGGTTAAGGTGTAGGAACAGTGTGTATGACTAGTTAAATACGGGTGGGACACTTAAGTTTTTGTATTTAATGTTTATTTTTGCTATGTACAGTGTAGTGGAGTTCTGTGCCTATTTTAAATGGTGAGGAGCGAAGTCATTTTGCATTGTGCTTTAAAAAATTAAACCTCATATGAGATCTTATTTTTAAATGATTTATTCATTCATCTTTATCACTAGGCGCTACCTATTTAGGCCTACAGTGTTTTAAAAGGAGTGCCTAAAAGTACTCCTGGGGGTCAGTGGATAAGATAAGAGTTTTCTAAATGTGTGTATGACTTCTCTTGCTATTAACTAGTTTCTACCTAAAACTGAAGCATTTTGTACTGTATCTGACAAGCTAAAACTAATACATTACAACATTTGGCTGTAGCAGAGCTTTGTTTCATTTAAAAGTTTGTTTTATTGTATGTAGAAATAATAATCCCTAATTTTAATATCAATATTGGTTTATTTTAACAGTCTCAAATTTAGACGATTTTCGCGTTAATGTTATGAGCGCTCTTTAACAGAGTGCCGAAGGGATTTGCTAATTAGCTAACCAATGAACTTGAAATCTGTTAATTTGCTTCAAACGAGTGAACCACTAAATTAAGACAAATTGCTATCAGCTGCTTGTTCCGTTTCCATTCGCGGTTTTACTGAAACTCTCGCAGGCTACGTTTAAATTAAACGGATAGGGGGTTTAATGAGAATGGTAGGTGTTCTTTTTTTCCCTTCTCATAACAGAGTTGGTTCTTTCAAAACTCGATGACAGCCCGTTTTAACCATCATGTGGCGTTCCAAGTCATTTCGAGTTTAGAGCTCGCCCATGTCCGCAAAACTACATTGTGCAGCAGCAGAGTATTTTATTACGATCAGTTTTCTCGGTTTTGTTTGTCTGCTCGTATTTATCACAAAAGTTAATTTCAGTTACTACCCTGTGGCATCTGAAAATCACTATGGGTGTCTTTACTTAAATCATGAATTGGGGGGTGTATTGATTCATATACACTGGAACTGGGGGTTACAACTTTATTTCCATAGTCCACTTTAGACATTCTACTAACTAATAAGTAACTACATGTCCACTAATTCTCATTAATTTGCAACTACATGTTTACTAACTCAGAGTAGACTGTTAGGGTAGGTTTAGGGTTAGTAGAATAAGTTGACAAATAAAGTGTTAGAAGATATTAAGCAGACGGTCTGCTAATACTCCACTAACTGCTAGTTGACATGTAGTTGCAAAGTTACTTACTGTTAATAGAATGTCTAAAGTGGACTATCGAAATAAAGTGTTACCGAATGGGGCTGTCCTTGGCTAATGCGGGGCTCGGTGCGAGGTAGGGGGCCCGTGCGGCTGCACCCCTAAGGACGGCCCTGCAAGAACACCAGACAGTTTCCAATGGTTCTAGTCTGTTTTCAGGAGAAATGCATGAATGCGAGCTTTGACATGGAGGATTGTTGCTCTGAGCTGCACCACAGCAAAGTAAGTTTGGAGATCCACCTTCGGAAGTTTGTCAGTTATTTAATGATTGGCGAAATGTGAGCTTTAGGTAGCTTGTCTTGATGGCCTATTGCCTTGTCGTTTAGATGGATGATCGCATTGCTAAGGGTTCTGCTCTAAACTCCTTACTCAACGAGCTGTTAGAAGAAAAGGTAGTGTTTTCTAAATGGCTTTGCTACTTGTTTTTCTTCAGTGATCCATGTTTTTCTCTTGCTTTTAGATTTCTACTAAGAGGAAAAATCATTGGATACTTGGCCCTGAGGACCTCAATGATACTCTTGTTTATGATTTTGAGATTGAAGACGCAGCCTGAGCTTTTGTTAATGCCTACATGGTTGTGCTTTCACCCGTGAATAAACATTGCAGGTGAAAGTGTAGTTTTTAAAAACTTAATCAGCTAATAGTAACTTGTAAATAAAGTGTGTATATATTTACTTGCATTGCCTCCCTTCTGTGTGTAAAAATGTGTATTAGTTTGACTATTGTGAGGTCCTCACCATTCAGAATGATCCTTTCTGAAAAAGTGAAACAGTTGGAACACCAACTAGCGAGTCAGAATTTAGTAGTTTAAAAGCCCTGACTAACATAGTGAAACAAACAGCTGTTTGTGTACGGCATATTTTAGGGACAAATGTATACCTAGATGTGACCTGAACTGAAGAAAAAAAAACATTTGGGGGTGTCCTCATTTGTAAAAAATCAAATTGAAACTGTGTAGAAGGTTTCAGTTAGGATTAGGTTATAGCCAGTATATATGAAAACAATAGGAGTTTATTGAATGGACCATTTTATATAGCTAAGTAAATGTACGTGTGTGTGTGTGTGAATCAGGTTTTGCCTGTATTGTCAGGAGCACACTACTGTCCCCACATAGAAAACTTTCACAAAAAAGTTTGGAAATGCGGAGAGGTTTGGTTTAGTAGATAGACAATGCTGGCTCAGTATAAAACCAATAGAAGTCAATGGAAATTCCCCTCCACAGTAGAAAAAAATGTAGGTCCGTGTTGCATTCTGAGCTATATTGTTGCATTTTTGTGTTCCATTGGTTTTGAAGAAGGAAGCAAAAGAATGTTGGGCCTATTCCAGAGTAACACAACAGGATCTGATACTTTTATGGTTTGTAATGCAGTTTTCTGATCCCCCTAAGAATGGCTTCTATGTTGCAGGCTTGCACTATATATGGCCTTGTTGAACTGGTTAAAGTTTTAGACGGATGATGTCTTCAGTCTGTGTAATACTATAGAGTATGTACAGTATAGTACTATAATGTGCGCACCATAGGTCTGAGCATTAGTTGTGCAGTCAATATCATTTTGGCCAATGGTTTATATATCAGCATGTTGAAGTGGTACAAATCTGGTTGTGTTTTAGATGGTGCGGTTTGTTACCCGTTGACGGAATTAGTAATACCTGTATAAAATAAAGCACATCTCAATAAACTCTATAGCTGAACTGTTCTGCAGTTCTAAACTCCTACTGTGGTTCATTAATTCTAATTCATGAATTCTTCACTACATTTCTAGTCCTGTTTAAGGAATTGATACAACAAACGTATGGAGCTTCCAGCATTGCTTTTCACTACCCCAAGCTTGTGGTGATTTGGTTCCCTGCTTTTTATCTTGACTCTCTAACAATTCTGCTATTGTTGTAACATGCGAGCCTTCCCATAACGCTAAGCTTAATGTTGTTCACCTGCGTGAACATGCCATAGTCTTGCCTGCTGCAGGAAGGCATGAGGACTGCAGATGTGGCCAGAACAATGTCCATAACGAAAGATGCCTAAGACAGTGCTGCAGGGAGACAAGAAAGGACAGTCGATCGTCCTTGCAGTGCCAAACCAGGTGTCTCCCCACACATGTCCCAGAACTTGTGTTGGTGGAAGAGTGAGGAAACATCTCACGGCAAGAACTGGCTAATCTGGTTCAGTCCATGAGGATGAGATGCACTGTAATACTTAAAGAGGCTGGTGGCCACACAAGATACTTACTGCGACCTTTGTTCAGGAATGCATTATTCCATTTCTGTTCATCAAATGCCTGTGAAATATGTTCCGTTTGCTTCAGTTGTTTAAAAACATTTACACAAGAAATTTGCTGGAAATAAAGCAGTTCGGTGCAAGAGGATGTTTCTTTTTTTGCTTAGTTTAGAATAAAGAGGCTTTACACAAATGCTAGACATAGAAATCCAATACTTTTATTTTACATTCATACATCTATATTTTACAGTAAGCTTAAAGCGTTTTTTTAAAAATTATTTTAAAAAAGCCCAATCACAAAACAAGTCATGAAGACGTATAGCTCACGCAATGAGCTGCATTTTTTTCTTGAAGTGTGTGAAAAGCATTTATAAAGCACACACACTCACGCCGTTCTTCTGTCGCAAAAACATTCTCACATGTTTTCACGCTCAAAAAGGGAAAAAAAGGACACGTCGCCCTTCAGTTGTACCTTAGTAGAGCTGGACTGAATGAAAAGAAATTCAGACACCATTGAGAAAGGCACCTTGAGTACACAGTGTATACACAGACAAAAAGAAAAGAAAGACAATAGTATAACCTTTTTACGTAGCTTCTAGAACAATGACAAAAACTGTAAACCTTCACTTGCCAAAAGAAATAAAAAATCCCGTTTCTATACAAATACATCTGAAGCAAAATATCTCCTTGGTCATAACATAGCAGTACCTTTTCTTTTATTATTATCATTATTACTTTTGAATGCATATGTTACCATGTAATTCTAGATCGGCTCTGCCAGCAGAGAGCAATCTTGATGTAAAGTAATTACACTTTGTCACAATATTTATGCAGTTGCCTACATAGTGAAAGTTTATCAGTGGCAACCCACCTCATGCATGTTTTCCATTTGAGAGAGCAGCCATTGTTCTCAAAAGTACATGACAAAAACCAAGAAAGATATTCAATGCTATAGTCACAGTTAGGAGTTCCTCTTACAAGAGGTCGTTCCAACATAGTGTAACCTGTACATTTATATATAAAAATCTATAGAGACACAATTCTTTGCGAGAAATGTGTTTTGACTTAAAATATTCCAACCTCAATCAAAATCCCCAATACCTTCAGAAAAGTTTTTTTTGTTTGTTAGAAAATACTGTATTTTCAAAAAACGGATTTTTAAATGTTTTACTTCCATCCCCTGCAACATAAATAAAGGTTATATATTAGATATAATTATAATAGCTATATATATACAGTCATTATATATAGTATATATATAAGTCAGGTAAAAAACACTCCCAACATTACTATATATATGTAAATATAAACAATAAAGTGACTACAAGAGACCATATTGTGGTTCTATATTCAAATGTAGAGGAAACCCGTTTAGACTGGCATTTCTTGCCAGTTTTTTTTTTTGGTCCCCGGAATAACACAGTGTGGCACTAAAATTTTGAATGATTGTACAAGTTTTTTTTCCACCAAGGTCCTAGCCATGGTCAGGTCTGCCACTAAGTGCCTGCTCAGCATGCCTTCGTCAAGTCGGTTGGCAGGTCTGTTGAGGACATGCGATATTGGATCTTGGTGTTGGTGATTGCGCCGTGCTTCTGCCGCAGGTGTAACCGCAGCTGACTCTTGTGGCGAAAATGCAAGTTGCATTTCTCACACTGAAAAGCAAATGCAAGAACAGTGTTAAGTTAGGGTGAAGATGAACACTTTTGCACTTTATAGATATAGTTGCTATCGCTCTATATATGCTTACATGATAGGGCTTTTCTCCCGTGTGTATTCGCAGGTGACTTTTCAGTGTCTGCAAATGGCGGAAACGAGTGCCACAGATCTCGCATGGATATGGCTTCTCTCCGGTATGAATCAGGACGTGAGCCCGAAGGTGAGCAACCTGTGCAAAGAGATCATGTTGGTCTTCCAAATATCTTTTTCTATAGCTGCACAATTGACTGTAACTCAATGCACTCACCTGCACAAATCTAGCGCCGCAGGTCTCACACTTGTATGGCTTTTCTCCTGAGTGAATTCGTGTGTGGGTTTTGAGGTTAGCTGGTCTGTTGAACTGAGCTCCGCAGATATTGCATCTATATGGTTTCTCTCCTGCAGCACAAATGAAAGGAGGTTAAGCAAAACATTGCAAGTTTGCAGCCAAAATGACATTTGTAGCATCAGCCGTTTATTTTTTACCGGTGTGAACTGTTTTGTGACTGGCAAGGTTTCCCTTGTAGCGGAATGCTGCTTGGCAACGATCACATTTGTATGGCTTGTCGCTGTGGACCTGAAGCGTGTGGCGTTTCAAGGCTTCCTCCTCTGCAAACTTGGAGTCGCATTCATTACAAAAGTATGTTCCATTTTCTGTGAGGCAAAGGAGAAATGGTTTTAGGTTGGTTTTGGAAGACGCAAACAGGTTTTTAGGAAACTATTTAGAAGTGTATCTCACCACAGCTGGAATCAGAGTACTCTGAGTGCATCTCAGACATTTCCTCGGCCAGACGCGAGGCGGATGTGTTGGGACAGACGTCAGAGTGCTGTGGAGACTGGGAGCCACAGGACGAGCATTTTAAATGGCTCGTATAGCGCGAAGAGTGGCTGTCGCTGTTCCTCTGCGATCCCTCTAGAGTTCTGCTGAGGAAAATGGCACATTTTAGGTCTGCAGAGGAATTCACTCAAATTTTTATAGGATATTGAATGAATTTCACACATTTCTGCTAAGAGGTAAATCCTCTGTGTGCTTTAAGAGGATTGGAATGGATGAAGAAAAATTCAATCTGGCTTTGTGGAGGTGGTGGGTGGAGAACCGTTCCACAAAATACTCACAAACCTGCAGTTCTGAACTTTATTGCATTGGGAAACAAGATCTTCTAATCTGTTTCTGTACACCGAGGATGACACCTTTTTGGCTGTTTAAGGGAGTCAGATTTCCTTTGGAAAAACTCACCTGTTGATGATGTTGTTGAGGCGACTGGCCTGAGGCACAGTGAAATCCTCGCCTTGCTCGCTGATCTTTGTTGTCGCCTTAGAGTCGGGATGTTCAGAATCGACATGGTGAAGAAAAGCAGACAAGCCCGGCCTCTGCGGGGAGTGCATTCCAGGGTCACGAGGACTGGTCTCCTCCTCCTTGGAGCTCTGATTGAGAACAATGAATTTGTATTTCTTCCAGTTACGAGCTTTAGGGTCTTGAGTACCTTGAGAGGTTGGAGGTTGCGAGGCCTGCGTGAGGGCAGCATTTTTGCTGCTGCTCGATTCTGTTGGGGAATTAGGCTGGCAGTCTGATTTGAGGGGGCTCTGAGGGCTGCTCATCAAGGTTTTGCGTCCATTAGAGGATATACCCATGGAGTAGTGTTGGTGGCTCAAATGTTCCTCTGCCAGGGAACTTTGCTCTTTCCCAGTCTCCCTCTGCTGCTCCTGGGCCAGGCTGGTGAAGCTGTGCTTTCTGGAGCTCATCCCAATCGAATGGACCACTCCCTCCAAGGTCTCCCGCTTCATTTCCTCATCTCTTCCCAGCTCTCTCGAGGAGTATGAGCCGGCATGGCAAGCGGTTGAGCTCCCGCCGGTGGCGCTGCAGGTGAAGTCGGCCAGGATGGGGTTGTTGCCATCAGCCGGCGAGCAGTGTTTGTGATGGATGATGCCTCCCTTTGAGAAGTCTGAGAAAGTGTTTTTGGTGTCTGTCAGCTTGCAAAGAGGAAAGGGAAAACCTTGCATTGGAAACTGGCTGTAAAGGTATGAGCTGTTAGGAGCGTTGACCCCGTTAAACATGCAGACACCATAGGGTCTCCCATCTCTGAAAGTCGCTGACCGTCCAGGAACGTTTTCCATCACCTCATGGGGTCTGTAACTGTGAACGTCTTGAGGTAAAAGCAGGGGGCTGACGAGAAAGTCCTCTCTGGGTAGTTTGATAGAGGAGTCACTGCATGGAAATATGAAGCAAATTAAAGAACGTCTGCTTTCTATCATTCAAGTATAGCATATTTAAATTATGTTTTATAATTAAGAACTAAGGTGTCATTTATGAACAAAGGAAAAAATACCTGGACTTTATGAATCTGTGGCAGGTGTCAACAACGTGGTCCATCTGTAAATAGATTGCCGTGTTCATGATGGCCATGATGAGGCTCTCCTTCAGTGTGAGACGTGAAGTGTACATGAACTCCAGAAGGATTGCAAAACCCTCTGGGTCGACCTTCGGGTCCAGACTGATGGCGTTCAGGTTACATTTGTGGGAATCAGTAAAGATCGAGTAGAAGAGCCCACTGTGGAGAAATTATGATTTTTAGTAAGCTTTTGGGGTCTCAAATTAACGTATTTCCACTACAAGAAAGCATGTAACAAATCCAAATAATCTTTAATTGCACCTGCATGCCATAAGGACCGTTTTGTGTGCTCGAAACTGTTGTCTGTTGACCAGAATCATGACATCTGTAAAGATATCTCTGCTACGCAGTCGGTTCAGGTTGAGCAGAACATCACTTGCATGACGCGTGAATTGGATGCAGCTGTCGGCTGCACAAGCCATTTTTTCAAAATCTGTTAGGGAACAAAGTGAACCGTGAATGATGCAATTGGTGCTCACTACACTATGCGCTAAAATCAGAGAAGTTGGGTATTATTCTTACATCACACAAATCTTTGAAACTCATATTAGCCGTTTAAAAACTTCAGAAACAAAGGCAATGCTGTTATTCTTTGCTTTTTTTTTAGGGAGGTATGTCAAAACATCTATTAAGAATATAGTTTTAACCCTGTTATGCATCAAAAATGTGTCAATGTGTACCTCCTCTGCTTTTCCTTTGACAGAGGAACACAAAAGGAGACGTTATGGAGAATGACAGCCTAAGTCGCCATTCACTTTCATTGCAACTTTTTTTTTTTGTGTGCATGCAATATAAGTGAATGGTGACTGAGGCTGTCATTCTGCCTGACATCTCCTTTTATGTTCCACTGAAGAAAGAAAATCATTAGGGTTTGAAACAACACGAGGGGAGCTAATGGACAGACTATATTTTATGGGTGTAAATACTTTATTGAAAAATCAATTACATGTTTAGTTCTCCACGATGCCGCCAAATGTCCCTCTCTCTCCGGTAGGTGGCGACAAACGATGCAAATATTTAGTTGGAGAACTGAAGTACATCCACGTGTAGTTCTGTCAAGTTGAGGAAATTCATTTTTGATTACTAACTAAATTATCTTTTCTCTGGCAGATATCCCCAAGTTCACAGTATAATGAATTTTAGGTCTAGCGCGTTAGTCACGGAAAAAGGTATTCTTGTCTCTTACTATGTACCAAGTGTCACTGAATGTGATTTACACGTTCTTGCTTCTGAAAGAAAATTGCTATTTCCCTGCGATTTAAAGTCTTTGTTGTGGAGAACTCAAATAGAATGATGAGCATGGGAAGATGCTCGTTAGGCTGTTATTGCAGTACTTGACCGAACAGGCACTATGAGGAATGAGTGAATAACAGACAAAGTGGAATCAGTCAAAAAAAACAACCCCAAGAATGGTACTGTATAAGGTTGTTTTTTTTAATAGATTCTTTTGTGAAAAACAATTGTCGGCTTCCTAGTTCAGTCTGTTATCATGATTCACTCAGATGGTTTTCACGGTCCCAGTGGGCCTTGACACAAATAGTTTCACTGGACGCCTTTAAATAGTTAGGCGAACATTTCTCACATTGTTTTTGAACATGCGTATTGGAGATCTGTTCCCTTTGGGCCTTCATCAAATTAATATACCGGCTTGTCATAGTGCCAAAAACAGCTTAATCAAGCCCATGGACTCTTTTAAGCTCTTGGTGGGAGGCAACACGATATGACCTGGAACGGCGACGGATATTTTAACCACTGGATTTAACACTTTTGGAATATCACACAAAGGTTTGTTTTTATGGTTTATGGGGATCGTCTCCAAGGGCGTAATGGTGATAAGACTTACTGTACAACAACCGTATTTTATCATTGCCCTAACCAAGCCTACCCTAAACCTACCCTCACAGGACACTGTCTGCATTTTAGATTTCAAAAAAAATCTTCTGAATTCTTTATAAGCCTTTTTGAATTCAAGGGGACATAAAATGTCCTCAAAATCCTTCTCCGTTGCTAACTTATGTCATACCCAATTATTATACAACTTTGTGGCCATAAACATGCAAACACACACACACACACACACAGACAGACAGACAGAGAGAGTAAGAGAAACCACCATAACACCTGAATACACCAGCTCTTTAGATCCCTTTCTGAAAATGTTTTCTACTGGCCCGAAGAACTTTTCTACCCACTCTGATTTCATGTTCTGAACAACTAGTTTTATTTCGACAGTTCTTTAAGAAATCTGAAGTTTTGCGTCCACGAGATGTCACCCAGAGACCGTTTTGACGCTCAGCAACACTAAACGACACCGACAACACCTGCAACTCGCAGATCAAGTCATGTAATTTCCCCGGCGTTTAGCATCTTAAATCACTATGACCATATAAACAACGTGAACTTCACGAACACAGGAAAGTGTGATATGGCAGAGCACACGCGCTCTCTGTTGAGCTCTTATTTGTCTCGCATTCTTGCTCTCAGTTTCTTATTAAGCGTTAAATCGTATTTAACACTTTAACCCTATGTAACTGAACGCCATTAAATGTGCTCACTCCAAGAATAGAGCCCGATCCACAACACGCAAACAGCGGACGGAGATTTATGAGCCCCTCGCTCAATGCCAAGCGGCACTTTTCTTCTTCTTCTTTTGTCATGTCTGTTTAACCATACGCATACACATCTTTCGAATATGGTGCGCTTCTGACGAGAGCATTAAAACTTATTTTAAAATGAAACAGCCAACACGTTGGCAACAAATAATGATGATAAAAAAAAACATACATTTAAAAGTAAACGCATATGACTACAGAGAAACTTGTGCAGGTCTGCTGCGCTCATGCCGTTACAATTGACAGCAACCGCAGAACTATACAAACTTTTCTGTTGCATCTCTACTGCCAAACACTGGCAGATTTGGCTGAAATACTATCCAATTTAACACTTCATGCACTGACAAAATAAATAATAATAATAATGACAATATCAATGATGGCATTAATGGGTCTCTGATGCGTTACAGAAAAAAACTAAAACAGCAAATGGCAAGCACACGCTCAACAACTGTACGACCAAATCAGAAACCATCTCCAAGCATAGGATGTGATTTTGTACATGCATATACACACACTACAATGTACACGGCTTCTGGCACAGGACAACAAAACCAAAACGTCCAGAGGAAGAGCGAGAGAGAGTGCAAACTCCGATTTCTGAGCGAACACCGGGTTTTAAAATATGCATTGAGAGAAAAAGAGTGAAATCTGTGAATGCCTCGGCTAACGCTTTGAGCATACACTGCACAGCCCCTGGTTTATAATCCTAGCCCCCATGCGCTATTTAGTCAACTTTGAAAGCTGTCTTGTTCTGGGGAGAAAAACGCGCACCGCGTCTAAATGTTCACCCCTCTGCTGCCTGCACATACTATTTACAAGCCGATGATCCCGCAGTGAGGACTGACAGAGCAGTGTGGTCCATGCAGGACGACCTAAACTGTCAAAAGTATTTTCTCTAGACAGACCCACTACATAAACACTCTGCTCTAAAAACTGTCCGCAAAAACACCTACAAATCAGCCGAGATAAACATTTAACCATAAAATCCAATAAAACAGTCTTAATGAACATGTGTGAGTAATGGCAACAGCGCGCCAGAATGCAAAAGAATGCAAAAAAAAAAATCACCTGGTAGTGCTTTCCTAGAAACTTCTTGCATCACCACTTCTAAGAACCCCAGTTCTAAGAATCAGAAGAGCTCAATTCTCGGAATTTGAGCTGGCGACCATACCATTTTTTGAGGACAGGGGAGGGCGATGTTTTGCCTTAACTTTGTATTTCTTCACTTATTGTCAACATTTTGATTTCGCACTATTGCACTTTAATAGTTAACTACTGTGGTTTTGAATTCGATGTTGAAGATGTAAGTTAAAGCATCAAATTAGCGTTATGATCGAGAAAAATAGTTGCATTCAGTGTTTGATTCCTCCTTTCACATGGACGCGTCCAGACCGAGACGGTCACGTGGCCCGAGAAAGTGGCGTACGTACGTTGTCTCTTTAGCCCAGCCTCGAAATACTCAGAACTAATTTGCTATTCCGTGACATAAGCAAAGTGTCCATTCGTTGCCTTTCCCTGTTTTAAACCCACGGCCATAACCTAGTCTATACAGAACATACCTGGAGCGCTTATTCACACGGACACAGTTTGTTTATGTGTGTATTTATTATTTTCTATATGTTACTCTCTTTCAGTGCGGACTGCTCTGGCCGGTGCATATGGGTTTGTTATTACAATATCTAGGCATATATATACTATATAAGATATATGAGAAGAGATTGGCTTGAAGGACTTTATCACATCCGGAGTGTCGTTAAATTATTAGAACAGTTTTACTTTGATTCTACCTGCTTTGTTCCCGTCGTGGTTTGTCTGTCACATGTGTATATAACGTTAACCGGTAGTAGGCAACTGACGAACTGCCCTTAGTAACGGTTATCTGGCAAATAACATGTCGATAAATGTGTTTAGAAATCGATTTATTTAATGGCGCTTGAGAGGAGTATTGATGAATATTTACTTGACTTGTTAAGGCGATGGTATTGTGTCCGGAGGCAGCTGAGATGAAGTAGAGCCTCGCAGCGCCGGTGCGCTTAGTCTTGTTAAAGATGCCCGTGACAGGCGTAACTGACTGACGAATTAATCTCATTCTCACGCACAGCTCCGCATTACTAAACCGTTCTGTGCGTATTATCTGAGGTCACTTTCTCTGCTGGTTAAGTATCCGCTGAAGACAGCAGCACACAAAAACAGCAGTTCGTACAAAACACTTGTTGTTTAGGCCCACGAATATGCTGTTGTTATTGCTTAACGTCTCATTTATTTCTCATGTGTTAAACTGGTGTTACGTTCTGAGCAAAGGCTGAGTAATTGTTCTTTTAAAAGTGTCGAAACCTCTATAAACTGGTCACTTGAATGTAAATTAACCTGCAAAATGTCAGCTCTGTTCACAGGTTAACCTCAGGCTTCCGTTTAGTAGCCTGTAGGTAACGCACGTTCATTTAAGAATTCATTTTAGTATTTTTTTTTTAAATACCTTGTCCAGACAATGCTGCAAAAACGTAAAAAAAAGTTCTGCATATTCTGACACACTCTAATAAAAAAAGTTTCACTCGTCTTTTTTTAAGTTAGTTATTTTTATTGATGGCTAAATGGACATCTATTGTCGTTTATTCTGCCATCTGGTGAGGCTGTGTTTTTGAGAAGCTTCTGTCAGAAAGCGTAAGGCTACTAAACGCGTACATTCTGGTCCAAACGCACGTTAGGCGTCGTGTTTTTCATCTAACTGCAGAAAACACTCGCAAAATCTGTGTAGCCTCTTTAAAAGTCTAAGACGGTGTCTTGAGTTTTCACATTCAGAGACAGCAGTAGTTACTGCAGCGTCCCTTGAGACACAATATCACCTTATTTATTAGAATCCCTGATAAAAAAAGTAGTTAAACTGACCCATCGGATGTAATGGATAAACAGCGGTCAACATGAAAAAATGTAATATACGTCAATTTTTCAAAGTTCTGTTAACACTGGCTATAGGATAAAGACTTATGTTTTTAGTACACATATACCGTTAGCCTATATTTTAGGGTTAGATATATCGTCTCTGATGATTTATCACACGTTCTTGCTTTCCTGTGATTTATTATTTTAAGGTAAAGTGCTGATTAAGACTGTTGAACAGCATGAACTTAATATGTGAATATTGCCTTGGGGCAGTTAAAATCTCACATTGTTATTGCTACTGCAATTGATTATATGTAATATATGTAACATGGACTCTGGAATGCAAGGAACTTTTCAGCTGGGTTGTACATTTTGGCTGGCTTGTGGTTTTGGAATTTGTTTTGCTCTGGACATTTTTTCACCTCAGGCCTGTTTGCTGCAGCACAGGAGTAGATTTTGAGATAATGTTCTTTCATGCTGGTGTGTCAGCATGAGTTTACATTAGAGTCATGATGAAGATTGCTTGTAAAATTGTTACTGTGGGAAAAACTATTAACTGCGTAGAAGAGGTTTTATACTATTTGAAGCTTTTTCCTGCAACACACTGATTTTGCTTTCGTACAAAAGATGTTTATAATAACCATATGGTATATTTGTTATTTGCTCTTGTGTATTGTACATAGATTTTTTTTTTTTATAACTGTGCTTCATGGAGTTCCTGTAGATCCATATTGACAACAAGAATAAAATAGTTTTTTACTGAATATTGATGTCAAGTCTTTGATTTGCTTGCTCTGAAACTCTTATGTAAGTGGGCATCTATCTAAGACGTGAATACATAATCAGAAAATATCAGCTGAATATTCATAGCAGAGGGAGTAAGAACTCGCTTTTTGACACGTTTTTAATGTGTCATAATCACTTTTACTTCTGTTCTGTAAAGCTAACTGTAACTGGACAGCTCTGACCTACATATACTACTTTTTACATAACTATCACCTGTTTTAAGTTTGAGCAGTCAAGAGATATTTGTATCAGGATATTTGTATGTTTTTATTTATTAATTAATTTACAGAATTTCTACCTATTCTTTTTAGTTCTTCACGGAAAACAATTAGGGGGATATGCAACAAGTAGATATTAATATTTGTGGGAAATGCAACAAGTAGCAGTTTTGTAGTGAATGGCAAAATAGTGTTGTGTAAAGGATGATTGATAGTTAAAATCAAGCCACTTGGCAAAATCACTAACTGGATCTTTTTTAATCTTCATTACTTTATTCACTTCAGATTTATTCAGCCGGGTTTGAAATGTCGACTGCCGAGTGATTCGCTTTCTGACTTGCTCACCTGGGTAACTTTGATTGTGGCTCCAGCTGGGGGGAGGTGGTCCGTCCTCCCTTGAGCCGTTTATACCCTGACACAGAAGGAGCATCTGTTGGGCTGTTGTGGAAAAAAGGAATAATTTTAGTGCACATGTTTTCCCCCCCTAACAGATCCAGTGCTTTTGTCTGGATTTAGTTGGTGCCTCTGTACATTTTGTAGCCTTAATATTCTGCTAATTATTCGTCATAAATGACAGATTTAGGCTTAATGATTCTGATACCATGAAGACCAAAAGACACATTATTCATCAAGTACTGGACCTTAACTTGATATCAGTTTTACTGATACAATTTGTCTGTTTATGACCTAATTTCTGTGATTGTTGTTTACATGTTTTTTTTTAGGTCCACATCCACGTGTGCCATTTATCTTTCAACAAAAAATGACACTATACTTAAAAATGCATGCACCAGGGCAGAAAATATATAATAAGTATATTTAATAAAAATGTCTTAGCAGAAAAATAATATTTGACAATTCTACTTACTTAAAGGGGCTTTCTTTTTCTGCTTGTGTGAAGAGGGTTTACTATTTTTATGAACAAATCAGAATGTAAATATCCTAAAGTGAAGAAGATCAGGTTTGTATTACCGTTTTTCCAAATGTTCATCTCTGACTCAGTCTTTTTGGGTTTCATTAGTGTCTTGCTTTCTGCTTTGCATAGTGCTAATGCAAACATTTGATGCAATTATATGTATTGTGAGGGGTATTTTTTGTAAATCTGTTGGATAGCAGCAGTGTCAACATTACACTGTTTGGGCACATGAAATGGTGGAACATCAACAGAATAAAACCCACTGCTGAACTCTTGTGACACCATAGCGTGACTCAAAAGAAAAAAATTCAAAGTAGTGAGATGGAGGTCAAATCAAGAAAGTGAAAAAGTGACAGAAACTGACATATAATTGGAATGAATTCTTGACCTTTTTTCTAGCCATCATGGTTCCAATTGGTACACAACTGATTCTCCTTTTTTCTGTGTTATTCTTCAGGTCACCTGTTTTTAACTTTTTATTCTCACAAAAACTCATCCTAAATGTTGCCCCCTCCCCCATACCCCTCAAAATATAGATGAAATTTGTTCACATAATTAATGTGCTTTTACACTTGCAGCATGTAAATGTTGTCTTTGATATATCCATGTAATATTTAAGGCATCTTGCAAGAATCTGTAATCTTTACTAAAAATAAATCTTTACCTCATAAATACCCTGAAAGAAATGTGCTGCTGTTGTTGAAGTGTATAAAACAGGAAAACATGTTCCAAAAATAGTTTGCCTCTGTGCTACCTTGGCTAGTTGTATATACCCTGGATTGTGTGGGCTGATATTTTAGATCAGAGGTGGAACATACATACAAGATGGAATGCCTCTATACTTTCTTGTGAAGATCATGCCTAGGTAGTCATAATAGAAGCATAAAGCGACAACAAGACTATTTTTTACCTTCTCGTGACAGCCCACAATGTAAAATTTAATTTCAACAACAACCCACATAAAATGCATTTAGTGTTGTGAAGAAGCAGAAGTCATTTACTTTTCTCGGTTTAACACTGATTGACCTACTTTGTTATTTTGGCCTGAGGAGAAAATTGAATCAACGTAATGAATTGATTTTACTGACCCAGTAATATATTTTGCCAGTTTTAATTCAAGTGTGTTAGTTTAGAGAACATCTACTTGTTGTAGATGGAACAGGACAGCTTAAGACAAACTTGTCTTGATGGATTTCTCACAATAGGTCAAATTTAGCAGAGATTAATTTTCTAACGCATTCAAAATAATTAACCCAGGGGCGGAGCTTGGGTTGATGGCAACCCCACACAAAACTGCTGCTTCTGTCTTTTTTTTTTTTTTTGTCAGTAAAACGCTCCTGTTACTAACGTAACCTCGGTTCCCTGAGATAAGGAAACGAGCGTTGTGTGATGGGGAAAACTCCTGTTTTACTCTGTACTGAAGCCTGATTTGTTCACGTTTGTGTAGCTTCACAAACCAATGGCGCTACATATGTCGCTACAAAAAAAACAAAAAATATAAGTCGGCTCGCAGCGCCATTCACCAGATCATTCGACTGAAGCAACAGTCATCGATTCTCGCAGCTTATAGCGCGGCAAGTGACATAATATAAGTGAACTTATCTTAGGGAACCGAAGTTACGACAGGAACCGGAGCATTCCCTTTCGAACGTTCACTTCACGTTGTGTGTATGGGGAACACGTCCATTCACTCCGCCTATGGCAGATCCAGTATCCTCCTGCTCTGCGAGCCCAGTCTCGGAGCACTAATAAGGACCCCTAAGATCCTGAGCACATTGTGCTCCAAGCTAGTAGCTGAGAAGCACTAATATAACCAACTTCGCTCGAGGGGAAAGAGTGGAACATCAAACAGACAGAACTCAAGCCTGCAAAGCAGGGATGTCTAAGTTATAAAATCTGGCAAATGTGGACGGCGACGACCAGCCGGCGGCTGCACAGATCTCACCAATAGATATTCCGCTGGACCATGCCCAGGAGGAGGCCATCCCTCTTGTGGGCCCTCACACCTATAGGGCATTGCAAACCTTCTGATGTTTAAGCCAGGGCTATTGCATCAACAATCCAGAGAGAAAGTCGTTGCTTTGTGGCCGGCAGTCCTTTATGGTGGCCTCCAAAGCAAACAAAAAGCTGCTCTGACTGTCTAAACAGGCTAGAGTGCTCTAGGTATACTCTCAGAGCCCTCACAGGGCAGAGCATGTTTGGACCCTGCTCACCATCTGTAACGGGGAGCGCCAATAGGGAGATCACCCGAGTTCTGAATGGAGTTGAGAGCACCTTAGGAACATAACCATGTCTCAGTTTTAGGAAGACCTTACAGTCATTAGATCCAAACTCAAGACCTGAGGCACTGATCGACAGCGCCTGCAAGTCGCCCACTTGCTTAACCCGACGCCAAAGCCAGGAGGAGGGCCGTTTTAAGCGATAAGGGCTGCAAATCGGCCGAACTGAGCTGCTCGAAGGGGGGCCCTCTTAGGGCCCGCAGGACTATAGACAAAGTCCCAAGATGGCACGGTCTGAGGGCGAGGAGGATTCAGCCTCCGTGCACCCTTCAGGAACTTAACGATCAGGTGGTTCCTGCCGATTGAATGGCCAGCTTCGAGAGAATGGTTTGCTGCAATAGCTGCCACATATACTTTGAGCGTGGATGATGTTCGCCCCTTCTCCGCAGCTCTGCAAAAAGGTTAGCTCGTGGGCCTAACATGATATCGGGTCCCCCGTACAGAACACCAGTTAAGGAAGACCGACCATTTTTGGTTGTAAAGCCGTCTTGTAGACGGCACTCTCGCCTCCAAAATGGTATTGCTTACTCTCGCTGGGAGCCCGTCGAGGCACCATACATGAAGGCTCCACAGCTCCGGCCGGGGGTGCCAAATCATGCCTTTCGCCTGTGAGAGAAGGTTCTTCCTCAGCGGAATGGGCCACGGGGCTGCTGCTGAGAGCTGCGCTAGCTCCGGGAACCAGGCCTGGTTCCTCCAGAGCGGGCCACTAGGAGGAGAGAGCACTTGGTCTCCCTGACCCACCTGACGACCTGAGGAATCAGGGCGATCGGGGGAAATGCGTATAGGCGAGCACTGGGCCAATCGTGGGCCATAGCATCTCACTGTATCGAGAAGTATGTTGGGCAGGGAGAGTTGTCTTCTGAGACAAAGAGGTTGACCTCTGCCCTCCCGAAGACTGACCAAATCTTCTGAACCATCTGAGGCTGTAGTGTCCATTCTCCCGGGGCTACCTTGCCTCTGGACAGCATGTCTGCGCCAAGGTTTAATCTGCCCGACACATGAACCGCCCTTAGCGAGAGGAGTTCTTTCTGTGCTCAAAAGACGAGGCGAAGAGCCATCCTGCAAAGAGTGTGTGACCTGAGAAACCCCGCCTTGGTTATTGATATCAACCACCAACGTCATGCTGTCCGACCGACCAGACGTAGTGCCCTTTCAAGGCTGGAGGAAGGTTTCTGGGCTAAAAACTGCCAGCATCTCGTAGGCAGTTTTATCGCCGGCGTTTGCTCCCTGGGCTGTACCAGGAGCCGAATACTGGATGCCTCCAACAGGGCGCCCTAACCCGGGTTAGACGCGTCCTCGTGCCTACCTTCCTTCTTGATGTCAGGAGCATAACCACATTCTAATTTGAAGAGGCAGCGGTCGTCCAGGGGGCCACACCTTGATACAGCGGGGTCTACCCGACAGAAACTGCCCCAGGCGCCAGGCTTGTGTGGAACGTGGGCTTTGAGCTTGAACGGAAGGGACCCCATGTGAAGCAGGCCCAGAGGAATCACAGAGAAGGCGGCTGCCCGTAAGCCCTCACTTCTGAAAACCTTTAGGTGTCGTGTCATCCCCGGTTTGAGAGACACCGCCAATCGCTGAATAGTCAGGGATCGTTCCGGTGTAATGCATGCCCACATTTGGGCGGAGTCTAAAATCATTCCCAGAAAGACCGCTCGCTGTCTGGGTAACAGCTGACTCTTGTGCAGGTTTATGATCAACCCAAGGCGCTCCAAGTGGCTGAGTAACAGCTCTCTGTGAGCAGCCAACTCCCGTTCTGACCTGACTAAGAACCACCAATTCTCGAGGTGTTCCACACAACGGATTTCCCATCTGTCTCAGAGGGGAAAGAGCCACGTCTACGCACTTCCTTAAAGTGCGCGGGGCCAGAGACAGTCCAAACGGAAGGACGTTGTACTGAATAGTCCCACTCCTCCCCCCCCCCCCCCCCCCCCCCGAACGTGAATCGCAAGAAAGGTCTGTAATGGTGGGCTTTGTGGATGTGAATGTATGCATCTTTCAGATCCACAGTCAAAAACCAGTCCTAGGGGCAAATGTGCACGAGGATCTGTTTTATAGTTAACAGATTGAACGACCGGTGCATAAGCGCCTTTTGCAAGCAACGTCTGCACCTTCTGTCGGAAAACGAGTGCTTTGTTGTCCTGAACAGAAGTTTGATTGACGCCTCTGAAGCGAGGTGGCCTGCGGGTGAACTGGAATAACTTTGTCGAATTATTTTTAAAACCCAACTTGAATGGCTGCCCAAGCCGTGAAACGGGAGGCGAGAGAGTTTATTTTTTAGAATGAGAGCTCACCGAGAAAAGACAGGGAACTCGCATTTACGTGAGTATGAGAGAGAGAGTGTAGAGGAAATTTGCTCTTTATTGTATGTGGGTCTGCTATCACAGCGGTAAAACATTCGGGTACGCACTGCACCTGCAGGACGTGAGCCGCTGGAAACTAAACTCCATTGCTCAGAGGTGCTCGGGGTAATGGAGAATGAAAGCAAGCTGTTTTGCGGGGCGATCCGGCCGAGATCCGATCACTCATGCCCAGATCCTCCACCGACTTTGACAGGACACGGATGAGTTTGGCGTCCGACTTCGGCCTTGGAGCTTGAGAGGGGGGAGGGACTTCGTGCTCATTGCCGGAATCTCACCATTCTGTATAAGATACTGCCAAAGACCATGGAGCCAATCGTCACAAACAACAAAAGAAAAAAGTGGAAATCAATAACTTGTGCAGCTCTATGGATTCATATATATTTCCTATTTTAGTGTTTGATAACTTTATTCAATTTCTGTATATTTCCTACTTGCTGAAGGGCACAGGTAAATATGATATTTATTATAATGGGTTTATGTAAAGATTGCTTTAAGTTCACTTAAATTAGTTGTTATTTTTTAAAGTCTAATAAATGTTAAAATGTATAGATGGAAAAAACTATTTCATAGTGACATTAGTAGCATTGGTATCAGTGATACTCACCTCCAGTCATAAAAAAGATACCATTAAACAAATATAAAAAATATACTGTCTTTAAGTTGTTTCTACATTAATTTGAAGATTGAATGTGAAATTATTGCAATATAAAAGTATATTTAAAAACTTTAATGTTAGGTGGGATTAATTTTTTTGAACGATTAACAGCACTATTTAAAACATATTTAAAATTCTTATATAATATACTCCGAATTCATGCTGATTTAATATAGTTTATATACCAGTTATATACAATTTTTACATATTTTTAAGTTTTTCGTTTTCATATACTAATTGGCATTGAAGCAGTTTTGTAAAAATGTAAATTTTTTAAAGATTTTATTTATTTTGTCAATACTTTTATTTTTTATGATTAGGCAAAACTACAAAAGTTTTTCTTTTGAAGAATTTATGAGGCTTTTTTCTTCATGGTTGTATTACACCGACTTTATGCACCCCAAAAGGTACATATAAAAATGAATTTTAATACTTAAATATTTTAATATTGTATTTATAAAATGCATTTTTTATGTATTCATGAATAAATTAATAGATAGTATAAAAACATACCATTGGCCCCTTACTTTAATATATAGTTATGGAAAAAAGATTCACCCTGAACTAAGGTGATTTGAGGTTTTCTGCCAAATTATGTTGGTAATTATTTACAGCATCACTTGGATACTTTTTCCCAACCTTCCCAACACATAACTGCTGCCTTCATGATTAAAAAAAAAAACTCCCTTTCCTTAATGGAATCATACGGATATCCACCCATCTGGATCTGCCGCCCCACTAAAAACACCCCAGGTGTTCGCTAACCAACAGGGGAAATTCTCTTAAATAGTTAGGGCCCTTCTTCACAACAACCACCGATTCAGCACTGCCAAACAAAGTGCATGTTGAGCTTCAAAACAAAGAGCAGCGTCAACTTTATTTCAATCCACTGGAGGGTTGTTTAAGGCCCTCCGATGTGGTTTTGCATAACACAGGCCGTAAAAGCATCCAGGAGTTTGTAGAAAAATGTGTAATTTACCATGGCCCCCTGCAGTGCCCAACCACATGCACATGAGATAATTACTGCAAACTTTTAACCAACGAATTCCACACAAAAATAAATGACCCACTTAGTAAAGCTGGGTGGAGAAGGGGAGCCTTGATCAATACTCTGTGTTACATGAGCTACTGAGCAACAGGCACAAATGATGTTACATTAGGATGACATCACTGGGTTGTTCCTGGACCACTTTGTGAAGGATTTCTGTTTGTGTTAGAAAGGGAAACGAGCTAGTGATGACAAGAGTTTACAAATACTTATTCTTCAGTATGAGTCTGAGACTTTTACTACTATTCCAGTCTGTCTGATCGACAATAACAAGCGGCATTGGCAGTGACCGTCTGTTCTGTTTCAACTTTTACTTACAAGTTGTAAAACAACTGTCTGATGATGCTGAATGGGCACAATGTGCTGCCCATTAACATTAGCCTGAGTGCCGGAAACCACCCCACATTCTTTTCTACATGAGCGGCAAATTTTTACCCCCATCTGATAGCAAATTTTTTTTTTGTTTAATTTTTTTATTTATTTTTTGCCAGCTTCAGCCTTCATTGTCAGCGAAGTCTTGAGCCAACCGTGTTCATCAGAGGAATGATGCAACGGAGCTGTAACACGGTGCGGATCTGCTGTTAGCAAGTGCACTGAGTTCCTTTTAGTTCTTTAATATAAAAAGACTGCTTTTGGGTTGTGAATAAAAATTCTAAAGGAAGCCTTTTCTTTTCTAAATTTCCATAGAGAATAGAAGACATGTCACATGGATAACCAGTTTTTAAGATCAGCGACTTAATGCATAGTTTATACTGGTATCACACTTTACTTTTTTGTATTTATTTTATATAAAACGATATATACATATGTGCGTGTAGGGCACAAACATCAAAAAATCTAAATATCTTTTCTGCAGTACCACATCAAAATAATTTTACTTGCAGACAAAATGTGACCTCACAATGTCAGAAAGACATTTAAAGCACTGTTGCATCATGTAAGACTGAAATATGAGCAAAATTGTAAATTTAGTATCGTGGCACTGATGAAAAATGTGATTAGAATATAGTTTCTCTGTATATGAATATGCTGTTATACAATCACTGAATTCCCTCTGTGCTATGCTCAACGATGCAGGAAATTATTTTGGTATTTTTTCACTATTATTCAAATTATGCTACAAGTACACTAATAATCTGCCCTTTATTTTAATATAGATTTTATAATAGTCCGCATTGTAGGAAATTATATCATCTGTAAACTGAACTCTTAGTCGATTCTGTGTACTGAAAGAAGTCTGTCAGATTCCTGTCTGTGATAAAAAGAAACTCTGAAGTGTCAGTACTGTTATCACTCGCTTTTGTATCTGTTTGACTTCATGTATTGCTCACAAAGCCATGAGAACCACACTGGTCTTCATAAACTGTAAATATGGCCTATTTACAGTTACTTGATAACATTTCTCCACATAATTTCAACACAAGCCACTAGCGTGATTACTGTACAGCTGTTGTGAACTCATGCCGATTGACTGTCATTCAGACGCACACTGAAAATGAGTGTGGGATTTGAACGTTCATAAACATCTCCTATAAACATGAATTACCAAATGTTTAAAAATGAATGCACCATCGAATTTGTATTTTAAATATCCTGGCCTATTATTTAAGTACACTTTCAGTCTGAATAAACTCTATCTCTGTTAGCTGCCCTTGAGAATGCTGTATATCAGTCATGAGGAACCTAGCATCTTCACACGATGCATGTCTATGTTGCAGAGTGACAACACGGAGCCATTTGCTGTTCTTTAACATTTAACAGACACAACCAGAAGAGACAAAGCTGGTATGTATTTAACGCCTACAGTGCTTCATACTCATCTCCTCAACTGTGGTGAGAAAACCAGCCTCTCTGTGGTTTGATCTGATGTTTCGACTTTCTTACATCCTACGTCAAATTTACCATTCACGTTCTCATAGTTTATGAGAAGTTGGTATGATAAGATTTTTGTTAAATTTAAAGACATTTATAGACGTTTAGTAGGGTAGTTTCAGGCAGCAAATGCATAATGCTGACATATATGAGGTAGATCAGGTTTAGACTGAAGCGTGGGCCATGCCGTCTCGAGGTTTTGCATGTGAGCTGATCAGCACAGGATGTCACAGCCCAAACAGCAGTGGGCGGGGTGGGGTGGGGGATGATGTAGAGTGGTGGAAGTACTGCTGCTTTGCCTACCTCAGTAACGTGTGGGTATGCTGTCAAGCAGGGCCTGGCATAAGGGGTTGGGTGAAGGCACACAGCTGCCGCATTGATGCCATAAGCATCCTCATACAACCTGCTGAAGATGCATGTGTCATGCTATAAAGTTTTTGGTTATTGATTCTTCATTATAATGGCCATTTATGTGACATTATGTTCACAGAGTAAAAGAGGTCATTTGCAATGGTCACATTTAATTTATTCATTTGTATTTTGGTGTAATCTAATATACTTAGGTTAAATCAATGATGTTAAATGATTATTTGGTTTGAATAAAATGCATTCATTTAGATGTTACCACATTAAGCACATTTTTGAGTTTACAATTTTTTTTTTCAAGAAACAATTTTCGGACCCACTTACAGTTAAGTGTCTTTAATAAAATAGAATTTTTCTGAGTGTAATATGCATAAAGTTAAAAAAGATTAAGAGAGCATCAGAATAAGTGGTCTAACAATAATGCTTTTTAATATTACACAGTGTTTTGAAAGAGTAAAATTCTTCTCTTTCAGTAAAAGCCTGATATGTAAGAGTGTGACGGTGGGATTTGATTACTTGAACAGCACCTGGCATCTTTTTCAGCAGATTTGAAAATTGACTTTTTAAAAGGAACACATTCATCTACAAGAGCAGCTGAAAGCAGCAGCAGTCCTCATGGAAATTAGCACAGTCACTTGGGGAAAGATCTTTAGTGACTCAGAGACAGTGGCAGGAAACTGGTTGCATCACACCTTGGAGGGCTAATAGAGTTTTCAAGTTTTAGTTTATGAGGTGAGTGCCAAAAGTGGAGTGGAAATTTTTCACATTAGTTTAGAGTAGGTTTTAGCTTATGCGATCAGTCGGTGATGAGTATAACATGTTACAGTACAGAACGTTAGTATGTGTTGCTGCAAGTGTAAAACATTTTTTTAACACTGTTTACACACATCTTCTTCAGGAAAGAGGGTTAGGCCTAAGTCACCTGCATCACCCTACACCCTGAAATAATGTTGCCATCAAATGATTCAGTATCTTTGAATACTCTCTTGCTCGACCGCAGTTTAGCACTATATAGTTCTTCTGACCTTGCCGTCACTGGCTCTTTTAGTTTCTTTAGAAAAACCTCTTGCAAAAACAACAACAAAAAGACTAAACGAGGCCAGTGCACACAGCTAGTTTGTGCAATTAAGAGATATATGGCAGGCTAAAAGCTAGATGTGTTAAAGGAAGGAGGACCTGCTGAGGAGCTAAAAAGCAAAAAGAGGGGGGAAAGCACAAGAATGAGAGCCAGAGTGAGAATTCTGTGTTTTTGAATTTTTCTGTTGTTCCCCTTCAAGTACAGAATGTTTTCTGAGTCCTGCGCCACCTGGTGGATTGCACAAAAGAGTGAAAACAGACATGTCAGGCGGTGTAAATTACGCACTCAGTCTGTATTTGTAGTGTTCACTATGTAGGTTAAGACTTTATGAAGCATTTGCTTCGTCCTCCAGTTACAAACATCACATAGCCTAGATCACGTTTAGCCTTTGAAGCCTCCGTTTGAAGCAACAATAATGACTCATACTTTTCTCATTTCTCGTTGGGCTTCAGAGAACACAGAGCGGACTGGAAGGCAGGACACCAAAATGTGAAAATATGACTCCTTTATTTTATAATCCCACCTCTTTAGCACCCTCTAAACCAGGGATCCTCAAATCTGGCCCACGAGATCCACTTTCCTGCAGAGTTTAGCTCTAACCCTAATCAAACACACCTGAGCATGCTAATCAATGTCTTCAGGATTATTAGAAAATCACAGGTATAGTGTGTTTGATCAGTTGGAGCTAAACTCTGCAGGACACAAGCCCTCCAGGACTGAGTTTGGGCACCCCTGATCTAAACCATCTTACTAGTTTTAGAAACAGCCCATTTGTTGTTGTCATTGTCTTTAAGTGTCAAGGGAGATTGGGCGGGTTTGAATTTGATTGTGCGGGTAAAAATTGGCTTGGGCAAGTGGACAAAATTTGGGCTGGTTTGGGGTCAGTTTGGCGGTTTTCAAACATATAAATTGCATAGGTTTGTTGTTTAATTAACAAACAAGCCCAAGTATGTATACTGCACCCAATCAGTCATCATAACGTTACTACACACACACACGGCACTTGCAGAGGAACAGGGTGCTGATGTAAAACTCGACAGCCCACTTATCACGAGGGCCTCGCAGACAGACGTTCTGATTCATGAGCAGTGTGGGGGTAACCGCATTCAAGTAACGCGAGTAACGTAGCAGATTACTTTTTTCCAAATAGTACCGTAACGCATTACTTTTTAATTACAGAAGATGTCCGAGTTACTTTTTTGCAAATAAGTACGCAACGTTACTTTTTTTTCATTTATTGATTGACGCTCTCCTGTCCCATGCGGAGAGAAATCAAAGATGTTACGGTAGATCCTAAAAAAATATGATATGACATTAAATCATCTCACACACCACACACACACACACAAAAAAACATTATTAATTCCTCAAATGAATAAAAATAATGCAACAGAATATGACGCGAACCTGCAATAATTAAATTGTAAACAACACAAATATCGTTTATGTATTTAATCCCATTCTATTAAACAATGTCTTTGCTTCTGACCTTCGATGATCCAATTCAACCATAATAAGCAAAAATGACTCTAGACAAACATTTATGTGTTTTTTTTTTTGCTGAAGTGTGTTGAAATGTCTTCTGCTGCATTCTACTGTACGGACGTAAATTTACTTTTCCTTCAGCCTGAGGCGCATTCATTTTTCTTTTGGTGTGAAAAGGCTTTTATATGTGCCAAAAATATAACTTTTTTTATTTTAAAAACAAACACGCAAGCCCTGTCCAGATTTAAAAGTAACGCAAAAGTAACGTAAAACATTACTTTCCATAAAAAGTAACTAAATAACATAATAGTTACTTTATTATGGAGTAACGCACTATTGCAATGCATTACTGTTAAAAGTAACTTTCCCCAACACTGTTCATGATGACAATTTTAGCGTGATAATAAGTTATAACGTGTCTGAT
>JADLZN010011999.1:0-182500 GCA_018155175.1 Sinocyclocheilus anophthalmus | reverse complement strand
TCTGTATGCAGAAACAGAAATAAATTCATTCAAATGTACATGAACCAAAGCTAAAGTGAGTTAGAAAAAGTAACCTTGTCTTAATATTACCAGCAAATCGTGGTCAAGCCAAGGAGAGACAAAACAGTGATTTATCCAAAATAGCAAACTCAAATCAATGTCAGATCTGTGCTATGTTTCATAAGCAGCTTCTTGTACATTTGTTCTGTACAGCGGATGATACGCCACCTTGTCTGCTTAAGCATTCAATTATTTTATTAGGCCCTGCAGAGAAATTTGCCTTGGCAAAACAAGGTCTCTGTTACAAATACTTTATTTAATAACTTAACCTATAAAGGTGTCAGGCAAAATGTATACATATTTACTTTCTGTACTTGCACTTTCCCAGTGGCATCAGCTTTTTACAAGGGATGTGATCAGAACCGGACACAGTTTTCATAACCTGCCAGGAAACCTTGCTCAGAGTTTGAACATTTAGTTTTACTGATAAATTGCTACACATACTAGTAAGTAAGTAAATTAGTTTTATTTATAAGCACAGTTAAAATTCATCCCGCAGCCGTTACACTACCAAAGGCTGCACAAAACCAATAATAAAATACAGTAAATTCTAAAATAAAGTAAAATTTAAAAAACAATAATAAAAAAAAATTATAATATCGGCAATAACAACAGTTTCACATTTGATTAATAGCCCGGAAAGGCAAGCACGCCTAATGTCAGGTGGCAACTGATTCCACAAACGTGGAGCAGCGACTGCAAAGGCTCTGTCTCCTTTTAATTTAAGTCGTGACCGAGGGACATGTAATAGAGCTTTATTAGCGGATCTGAGAGACTTCAGCGTTGAATGCAAATAAATAAGATCAGAAATATAAGATGGGGCTTGTTCATTAAGAGCTTTGAAAACAATAAGTAAAATCTTAAACTGAATTCTAAAAAAGACAGGAAGCCAATGAAGGGACGCTAAAAGCACTATTTTATTTTTATTTGCTACTAGCACTATTTTATTTTGCACATCACCACGGACCCCCGTCCTGGCAGTTCCTGGACCCCTAACATCAGCATAATGTTACACTCTAAAAAATGCTGGGTTAAATATAATGACCCAGCAGAACCCAACCGCTGGGTCAAAACAACCCAATAGCTGGGTTTGTCCCTTTTTAACCCAGCGATGGGTTATATTTAACCCAGCGCTTTGTTATAGTAACCCAGCATTTTTTAGTGTACTCCATGAAGTCCATTAACTTCATAGATTCTCACACTACACATAAGCGTTTATTTCATTAACACACATACTCATCATAACTACCACAATTCTCACCATTTTTGACTCAATCAACCCAGCTTGGCCTTCCATAGAACTGTAGTAAGTTAGTACTTCAGTAGCTGTTTTTTTTTTTGTTTTTTTAACAGTCATCAGTATATAAAGTAAAATAAGCCTTGTGGACCTCATGCACTTATTATATGCTGTTTGGAAAATATAACTTTGACTAGTCATAAATGAAAGAATTCAGAGGGGTTAAATCCACCATCTAAACTCAGCAGACCTTAATGCATCAGAGTGCACAGGGGGTAGTCTTGAGCACGAAAGGTCCTTCAGGAAGTCTTTGTGAATGTTGTGTGTGTTGGAGCAGCATTTCCGATGTGAGCACATGAGTGGAAAATGAGCTTTAACTAAGCTTGTAAACATGACCATCTCCTCCATGGCTTTTAATCAGCTTCATGACTGTCCCACTCCAGAGAATTAGACAAGAGATCTTTTTAGCTTAAGTAGTGCTCGCATACAGATATACTGTACATCAGTAAGTGCATCTGCAGTGCTGTTTTGCATTCATATCGGTCTACAACATAAATTGTTTTACACACAACATAGAGTGAGAGCTGATTGTTTTATGGCTATTATATCATTGTCCATTACAAATGTGTACATAAAAAGGAAACATCCCATGCATCCCAACCACATTGTCTTAAATTTGTGATTCAAAGCACTTGCATAATAACTAATGCACACAGATTCCCGGTGCAAATTATGCTCATGGAACACTATGGTTATGTTGTTATGCCACTGTAGTAATGCGTGCACATGCCTGCTATCTCTCTATGATTTATTTGAATAGTTCTGCTAGAACAGTCAGCTTTCACATCATTTACAAATTAACTAAGCTTGTGCATGTACGGATTATCTGTATTCAGAGCATAAATATTTGTTCAACAGCTAAAATATAATCTTTTTTTCCCCTCCCACACTTACCTGCGACTTTCACTGTCATGTTGCTGAAACTTGAGATATTTCCACTCTTTATTCATTAACTGTTATAAAAAAATCACGTTGCTTTCATTTCTTCAACAGTTATTCCATTATATTTTCTCTATGCGAGTTCATGGTCACCCAGGTCTAATGCTTTTTGATTTGTTAATTTATCACAGTAAGCAATGTTTTGAAATTTCCCTAAGCCCACTTGTAATAAAGTATATTTGGCAGACAAATATGAAAGGGGAGGGAGCCCCTTTTTAAAATGATGTCAAATACTTGTGAATTACATCAGAATGAATAAATAAGAGGGTCAAGCATTTTCTCTTAAGACTGTGTGAGCTAATGCCAAGAAGAGAAAACACTCAATCTAAGATTAAGAGAGTGCAGAGTCCAAACAGCTTCAGGCACTTTCTTTCTATTCTCCGCTTCTCTCTCCTCTCTGGTGCCTACTTATTTTGCTCACACACTTTACATTCTTATCATATTAAAAATTCATTTTATCTTGAGTAATGGGGCAAGCTCTGGCTTTTTCTTGTGAATTTTCCCAAGCACTCATTTCAGGTAGTTTCTCTTTAAAGGGATAGTTCACCCAAAAATAAAAATGAAAATTCTCATGTTGTTCCAAACCTGTGTGACTCTTCTGTGTGAGTATTTCTTCTGTGGAACACAAAAGGATATGTTATGAAAAGAGACTCATTTTTTCCCCATACAGTGAAATTCAGTGGGGTTCACTGTTGTTTTGGACCCCATTGACTTTCACTATATGAACAAATACAGTTACAGTTACAATTGTTGTTTGTGTTCCACAGAAGAAAGAAGCTCCTATAGGTTGAATGATGTGAGGGATTGGTAAATAATGTCAGAAGGTTTATGGTTAAACTAAGCATTCATGACTTTTGAGGCTTTCAAGAATTACACTGAAGTGAGCAGATGGTTGCAGCGGATATTTACTAATTTGTGACGAGGCATCTGGCATTACTAACCTCCACTTACCCCCTTAATCATACAATTGCAACTCTATAATGTAAAAACAGTTATGAAACGACATTCTATGACCAAAAAAAAAAAAGCAAGCTTTGACCTGTAAAAAATTCAGATTTGGAACCCTGACCTCTCCCAGTGTTTCAGTGTTAGTTTACTGAGCGTGTTAAATAAGGAAATTGCTCTGCTGGCATCTCTTTCGTTTTCTTCCCAATTAATGCGTTTGCTTTTTATTAATTTCCTTTGGACTACTTTACTGCAAACCCAGCAGAAAAAAGAAACACAGTGCTGCTGGGAGTATGAGGTCACAGAGGAGAGTAAGAAGGAAGGTAGTTAAAGAGACAATTCTCACCGTGTTTCTGCTGCATGGAATGGGGCATGCTGGGAGATGAGGGATTCTCAGCAGTTGCGAGGAACACCCTGCTTCACCACGTCTCAAACTCTGGTGCAGGAAGTGGGACGCCCCTGGACAGTCCAAAAGTTGCCAATGCGAGGCAGAAGTCTCTTTTTTTAACAGTCACAGAACTCAAATGTCGGTGATGCCTTGGGGGAAGCGGAGGACATCCGGAGTTCAACGAGAAGAAAGAAAGCGGAGCAGATTGTGACAGCTCTACAGCGGAACACGAGGATCGGTGGCAGTGGAGCCCGGATTGGCAGGAAAGCTGGCACGCGGCAGAGGGGCTCAGAGCTGAGTATACATGCTGGCAGATGTTGAAGATGCCTGGCTGGATTGGGGAAGGCTAAGTAGGTGCTGATTCCTGCCGTCTCTTCCTTCTTCCGTCTTACAGGCAGTCAGCGGCCCCCAGAATATCCCGGCGAGCCGGAGCTGTCCCTGGTTGGATGCGTTTGCGAGTGAGTGTGTGGAGGAGGATCGGCGTAGCAGAGATCTGAAGCGAGTTGACTGAGCGTGCTCAGCGCTACAGAAGAGGTCCACAGGGCATCGGTGGCACTCTAAGCTGATAGGCCAACAGCGATCTAGCGTGTATTGTTTGGTGTGCGCTTACTTGGTACACTTTCCTTGAATGCTAAAATTAAAGGGCGTGCTTCATTTCTTTTTTGGTGTGGAGGGGGGAACCCTACAGATTTAGTTATCCTAGTAATCCCAGTCTCTCCTTTGCTTTCTCTCTCTGTCTCTCTCTCTCTCTCTCTTTCTGAGGTGAAATCTGAAATCTCATTGAGTCGCATGAACTCTAGACCTTGCGATATTCCCATTAATATGGAGAAGCTCTTGGGCTCCGGGCCATCTGCTAGATTACAGTCTTTCATATACAGCTGTAACACATTGTTGTATAAACTGAGCTTTTATACAACAAACATTTCAGTGTCCTCTAGCATTAATCCACCTAAGCTCATCTCAGTCCACAGAGCTGGATATTGCTCTTTATAACTCTTCTAGCAATGGAAGCTGATATTACATCACTCCAGATGTCACATTTCTTCACCCCTGCTATTCATGACAAGCATCTTGTCTGCATTGGATTGAAAATTGGAGTGGTTCACTCAAAAATGAAATTGTGTCATCATTTTCTCACCCCATGTCTTTGAAAGCAGTGTGGTTTTTCTTTCTTCCATGGAACACAAAAATAGTTATTTAAAGCAAAGGTCATGCTGCTCTTTGCCATTAAATGAATGTGAGTGGTGACCAAAGCTCTCCAGGCAAGATTTTCTGTGAATAATGGCTAATAACCAATTGTATGCCTTAAGAAGATTTGGAATATAGAGAATAAGTCATATGGACCATATTTATAGTACTTTTTTGGTCCTTTGTGGAGCTTGACATCCACTGGTCCCAACCCATTTTCAGTAATTTTATGGAAGAGATCATCTCTAAATATCTTCTTCTGTGTTCCATGAAAGAAAGAAAAAAAAATATTTTGTAGCTTTATGATTTATACTTGGCTAGGCATTGCATAATTTAGCAATATAATGATCTTAATAAAAGTTATAATTAAAAGTAAATTATACCATTTATGTATTTAGCAGATGCTTTTGTCCAACTTGCATTGTATTCAAGGTATTTGTTTGATCAGTTCATACATAAGAATTGAACCCATGATCTTGGTGTTGCCAGTGCCATGATTTACTGTTTGAGCTTCAGGAACATGTCTAAAAAGACAAAAAAGTATATCTTCATACCGCTTTCATTTATGTCTGATTGATACTGAGAAGAAAATAAATTGGATGGTGCTTGCATGTGACGTCACACATTTACATTATGAGCTTACAAAAATGAAAAGACATGTTGTCTCAGACTTTGTGTCCAAACAATTTTAGTGCCTTACAGAAAGTGCTGTCATGCTTTCAGTGAGATATTCTGTATGGCTGCGTGCTAGCAGAGACACACATGCATTTAACATTTGAGGTTGAAAGGTCAGAGATGTTTCCAGATGTGTTTAAGGTATCAGAAAACATGGCTTGTGTCAAAATGTGTTCTGACAGCTGCCTGTATCTCTTACACATCTGATGTTCTGGATATTATTGATGTCCTGATGTTCTACTATATTTTTGTATTTTGTATAAATGTGTGCCTTTGTTTTTAAAATTATTTTGAGAATAATGCATTTTCACTTGACGGCACTTTTCGGATGAATGCATTTGAATTTATTTATGCCTATGTTAATCATTTTTGAATATCTGACCCATTTCTTTAGATTTACTCTCGTGACTGAATGTTACATCAAATAATTATACATGTAGAATGAACATGGTGTGTATATGGGTGTTCTGGAGTCTGTATGTTAGGCAATAAAATTATGTCGGTCAGTGAGCCTTTGAAGTTAGTATTTAAAAGACAAATGACATGAATATATTTTATTTTTGAGGAAATTGCCACAGATACTTGCAATAGATTTTCAGAGAGTTCTAAATTCCTTTGTTGCTTACTAGAGCAAAAAAAAAAAGAGTCCTATTCCTTTTATCCCTATAGAAATGGACTTTTATTGATAACATATAAACAATTCGAGACAGACCTAACATGATCTTTGAGGCTGTTAAGTGGTATTATATGCTTTTAAATGTGTATTTATTGGAAGAATTTCACTGTAAAATACTACATTTCCCACAATCCCACAGCTCCACCAATCCAAATACTTGCCGCTATAATTGCGGCAATTAAGCTCCAATAACCCCCATAAAACAAATTACAAATTGTTATTATTCCTACATTCTCATAGATCGGATTTTTGTATTTTGTAACACTAATACCTACTTCCGATGTGGTATTTCGTAATTATAAGCAAATAGCCAATAGTTTTATATTGTATCATCATTTCTGATTTATGTCATTTGCAGTGATTCATTGTCTCCTTTTTCCAGTTTTCAAGCACTTTTTATTGGCTTTGAATTGCATATTGTAATGTTATAATTAAAATCAAGTCTTGAATGCCTTATGGAAATGGGGAAAATTAATGGCAAAAGTACTTACAGAACAAAGGTCACTGGAAAAGTGGAGAGTCACAATTGTGCTATATTAAAAGTCATTGGTGATTTGTGCAATGCCATGCAGTGTGCAGAAAACTATTTTCTTCAGCACAGTTGTAATGAGAGAGTTGGCGAACAAAGACAACAGCAGTCAATTTGATCTGCTCCTGTCCTGATAAAGTTGTTTGCTTGTATCCCTCTTTTTGCCCAGGCATAGCTGAGTGACTTTTGTGGTTCTCTCAATTCCGAGGTGTCTCATTATAAACACCATCTTTTAAATATTTTAACTCCTTTTGTGTAGATGTTGTGTGTGCACACTGCAAGTCTAGAGACACTAATTAGTGCTGTCATAAACACTCCCACATGCCTGGGTGTTCACTTCACATCACACAGGGCAAGTGGGTGGCGCTCCTCCCTCTGAGTCTCCGGTCTCAGACAGAAGGTTTGGCAGACTGTTACCAATGACCTTTATCAAATCATACAGTAATGAGTTTGTCAGCTTATGGTAATGGGACTTTGCTTTAGCATTGTACGTGAACTTTTTTTGTGACACCATGTAATGAATTTTGTGCCTGTTATTGATCTATTTCAATTAAAGGGATCATTCACCCAAAAATGAAAATTCTGTCATTTACTAGTGTTGTTCCAAACCTATAAGACTTTTGTAATCTTTGAAACACAAATGAAGATATTTTTAATGAAACCTGAGAGATTTCTGTTCTTCCACTTAAGTTCATAAAGACATTGTTAATGCAATCCATATCCGGATCTGTTTCCTACGTTGTTGTGATTTGATCTGAACGAAAACAGCGTATCCGTGTGACGCAGCTGACACAGAACAGCATACACTGTTTAAGTCCAACTGATATTCTCCAAAATGGCACTACAGGGTGATGCGGAGGAGACGAATTGTTGAATAAAGTCTTTTTTTTTCTTTTGTGCACAAAAAGTATTCTCGTAGCTTCGTAAAATTACTGTTGAACCACTGATGTAACATGGACTATTTTACTGATGTCCTTTCTACGTTTCTGGACCTGGGAACATTATATTTGTGTTGCTGTCTATGCAGGGTCAGAAGCTCTCAGATTCCATCAAAAATATCTTAATTTGTGTTCCGAAGATGAACGAAGGTCTTACGGGTTTGAAATGACATGAGGGTGTGTAACTAATGACATAATTTTCATTTTTGGGTGAACTAACCCTTTAAAGTAATAGTTTACTTTGATATTACTCACCCTCATGTCGTTCCAACCAACAGGTATATGAATTTCTTTCTTCCTTTCACTTTGGTTTATTGAACCTAGCACTTATTCGAGCCTGTTTACAAGTTAATATGGATGTTGTTGCAGTTTTTGTATGGAGCTGATGATAGGAACATCAATAAATGAAGTTTCAAACATAGGTTTGGGAGGAGCCTATAATCATTCAGTCCTGTTAATTATTATGATCTCCCATACAATTCTTCCAGCATCCATCTCCTCCTCTATTTCTGTCAATCTCCCTCTATGTAGAACTGCAATAACCTCGGGTTCGAGACTCCATTGAGGACAGTAAGCTAAGTTTGTACCATTAACTGTTAAGACTGAATGGGTAGGTGAACTTGTGACAGAAGATTGCGGTGCAACCTCACCAGGATACATTTGAAACATTGTGTAGTGCATAAAAAAAAATTTTGTAATAAAATTGACTAAAGTTGTTACATTATTTTTTTTTTGTAGTAAGATTACGACTAGAAATGCTCAGAAACTTCTCAACTCGATGGAACTCCATCAATGATTTTTTGTTGTTGAGAAAATTGAATCCGACAGTGAAACAAATGACCTTATCTCATCACCAGAAGGCCATTTGCTCCGACCACAGTCTCTATATTACAAAATTTAAAGGCTTCACTTGGTTTACGTGCTGTCTTGTTTTTCTCGCAATATCCAGGACCAACTCTTCACAGATTTGCGTGGTAAAATCACTCAGGTGAGTATAATATAAATGGAGTAATGTGCTGAAAGAAGGTAAGGAGAGACAAACTGCCAGACACACTGTCTCATCAGCTCAGTGTCTCACTCTACCTGCTACATTTTCTGCCTCTTTTTACATGCAATGAAACCACATTCAGCTTTTCCTTGCAACAAGCATGTCAAATGCAGTTATTCAGGGTTTTCGCAAACTTTTTTTTGTGGCCATTTTCTCTTTCCAACTCTTTTATAGGCCACACTAACAGAGCCAAACATACAGTTACACTAGTTTTATAAGCAGATTTCATACATTACTTTCAATTATTTTCAGTTCTAGTACTTTCTTTTTCTTTTTGTACACACCTCACCGACTGGCGTGTAGTACAGAGCCATCCCTTTGCAGCATGTCAGTTTTTTTTTTTTGTATTAAAGGTTGTAGTCAGTATCTGATTTAAGTACTACAGTGCATCTCATCCTCATGGACTGCACCAGATTAGCCAGTTCTGGCTGTGAGACGTTACTCCGCGCTTCCACCAAGGCACTTACAAGTTCTTGGACACGTCTGGGGAAAAACATGCGAGGTCAGCTGTCTTTCCTGTCTCACTGTAGCACGGTCTTAGGCATCTTACATTATGGGCATTGCTCTGGCAACATCTGCAGTCCTCATGCCTCCCTGCAGAAGGACTATGGCATGTTGTGTGGTACGTAGGTAATCAGGGACCCTGGGCATCTTTCTTCTGCTGTGTGTGTGTGTTTTAGAAAGGTCTCTTTACTGTCCTAAGTTGTTGTAATTGTGATCTTAATTGATTGAACAGATGCACTCTAATTTCACCTTCAAATTAACAGCTAATCCTAGAGATTGTCCATCTTGTTGTCGATGCACAATAGAGTGGGGCAAAAAAGTAGTTTAGTCGACACCACCCCCCCCCCCCCCCCCATTGTGCAAGTTCTCCCACTTAAAAAGATGAGAGAGGCCTGTAATTTTTATCATAGGTATACCTAAACTATGAGAGACAAAATGAGGAAAAAAAATCCAGAAAATCACATTGTAGGATTTTTAAAGAATTGGTAAATTCCTCAGTAAAATAATATTTGGTCACCTACAAACAAGCAAGATTTCTGGCTCTCACAGAACTGTAACTTCTTCTTTAAGAGGCTCCTCTGTCACACTAGTTCCTGTATTAATGGCAGGGGGGGACATCTGTTTGAACTCGTTATCAGTATAAAGACACCTGTCCACAACCTCAAACAATCACACTCCAAACTCCACCATGGCCAAAGACCAAAGAGCTGTCAAAGGACACCAGAAACAAAATTGTAGACCTGCACCAGGCTGGGAAGACTGAATCTGCAATAGGTAAGCAGCTTGGTGTGAAGAAATCAACTGTGGGAGCAATTATTAGCAAATGGAAGACATACAAGACCACTGAAAATCTCCCTCGATCTGGGGCTCCACGAAAGATCTCACCCCGTGGGGTCAAAATAATCACAAGAACTGTGAGCAAAAATCACAGAACCACACAGGGGGACCTAGTGAATGACCTGCAGAGAGCTGGGACCAAAGTAAAAAAGGCTACCATCAGTAACACACTGCGCCGCCAGGGACTCAAATCCTGCGGTGCCAGACGTGTCCCCCTGCTTAAGCCAGTACATGTACAGGCCCGTCTGAGGTTTGCTAGAGAGCATTTGGATGATCCAGAAGAGGATTGGCAGAATGTCATATGGTCAGATGAAACCAAAAGAGAACTTTTTGGTAAAAACTCAACTTATCGCGTTTGGAGGAGAAAGAATGCTGAGTTGAATCCAAAGAACACCATACCTACTGTGAAGCATGGGTGGAAACATCATGCTTTGGGGCTGGTTTTCTGCAAAGGAACCAGGACGACTGATCCGTGTAAACGAAAGAATGAATGGGCCATGTATCGTGAGATTTTGAGTGAAAACCTCCTTCCATCAGCAAGGGCATTGAAGATAAAACGTGGCTGGGTCTTTCAGCATGACAATGATCCAAAACACACCGCCCGGGCAACGAAGGATTGGCTTCGTAAGAAGCATTTCAAGGTCCTGCTGTGGCCTAGCCAGTCTCCAGATCTCAACCCCATAGAAATCTTTGGAGGGAGTTGAAAATCCAAGTTGCCCAGCGACAGCCCCAAAACATAACTGCTCTAGAGGAGATCTGCATGGAGGAATGGGCCAAAATACCAGCAACAGTGTAGTGTGTGAAAACCTTGTGAAGACTTACAGAAAAACGTTTGACCTCTGTCATTGCCAAAAAAGGGTACATAACAAAGTATTGAGATGAAATTTTTGTTATTGACCAAATACTTATTTTCCGCCATAATTTGCAAATAAATTCTTTAACAATCCTACAATGTGATTTTCTGGATTTTTTCCCTCATTTTGTCTCTCATAGTTAAGGTATACATATGATGAAAATTACAGGCATCTCTCATATTTTTAAGTGGGAGAACTTGCACAATTGGGGGCTGACTAAATATAATTTTTGCTTCTCACAGATATGTAATATTGGATAATTTTCCTTAATAAATAAATGACAAAGTATATATTTCATCTCATTTGTTTGATTGGGTTCTCTTTGTCAACTATCAGGACCTGCATGAAAATCTGATGATTTTTTGGGTTATATTTATGCAGAAATATAGACAGTTCACAAACTTTAAAGCAGCACTGTATGTATAGTAAGATATTTATTTATTTAGTCATTTATCAGACGCTTTTATCCAAAGCGACTTACAAATGAGGACAACAGAATCAATCAATTGTAGTATTAAAACAACTAAAAACACATCCAAAACTAAAAGCTAAAACTTTATAAATACGACTTATACACATTTTAAAAATAAAGAAATTAAATAAAAATGACAAATGCATACAACAGAATTTCAAAACTTACTTTACATGAAAAACAAAAAATAAAGCTAAAAGCAATTCAAAATATTAAAAGAACAAAATGTATGAGTATAATAACGATTCTAACATAACACTAAACCAAACACCAAAAAAAACAATATGTGCTGGGGTTGTATATACACATTTATAAATTCAATATATATGTTATTTCTTTTCCATTTAGTTTGTTGAAGTATTAATATAACTCAAATTAAATAAAACTAAAATAATAAATACCTATACAGAATAATAAATTAAGACATATACAGTGGTTTGAAAAAGTGTTGGCCCCCTTCCTGATTTCTATTTTTTTGCATGTTTGTCACACTTTAATGTTTCAGATCATCAAACAAATTTAAATATTACACAAAGATAATGCAAGTAAATACTAAATGCAGTTTTTAAATGATGATTTAATTTAAGGGAAAAAAGCTGTCCAAACCGGCCTGGCCCTAACGTTTTGAAAAATTAATTGCCCCCTCCTGTTAAACCATGAAAGAACTGCAATTAACCACATAATTTTAGAAAGCTGAGTTAAATTTCAATAGCCACACCCAGGCCTGATTACTGCCAGACCTGTTGAGTCAAGAAATCACTTAAATAGAACCTGACAAAGTGAAGCATGCTTAAAGAACAACACATCATGCGGCGGGTGGGGAGCGTGGAACAGAAATTTAAGAGAACAGTGTGACTGAGAATAAAAACAGTTGACATGTATCAGTCTGGGAAGGGTTATAAAGCCATTTCTAAGGCTTGGGACTCCAGCGAACCATGGTCAGAACCATTATCCACAAATTGAGAAAACATGGAACAATGGTGAACCTTCCCAGGAGTTGCCGGCCTACCAAAATTACTCCAAGAGGACAACGACGACTCATCCAAGAGGTCATAAAAGAACCCAGAACAACATCTAAAGAAATGCAGGCCTCACTTGCCACAGTTAAGTTCAGTGTTCATGATTCAACAACAAGAAATAGACTGGGCAAATATTGCATCCATGGGAGAGTTCCAAGGCAAAAGCCACTGCTGACCAAAAAGAACACAAAGGCTCGTCTCTCATTTGCCAAAAAAAATCTTGATTATCTCCAAGACTTTTGGGCAAATATTCTGTTGACTGATGAGACAAAAGTTTAGCTTTTTGGAAGGTGTGTGTCCAGTTACATCTGGCGTAAAACCAACACAGCATTTCATAAAAAGAACATCATACCAACAGTAAAACATGGTGGTGGTAGTGTGATGGTCTGGGGCTGCTTTGGAGCTTCAGGACCTGGACAACTTGCCATAATTGACGGAACCATGAATTCTGCACTCTATCAGAAAATCCTGAAGGAGAATGTCGGCCATCAGTTTGTGAACTCAAGCTCAAGCGCACTTGGGTTATACAGCAAGACAATTATCCCAAAAACACCAGCAAGTCCACCTCTGAATGGCTCAAGAAAAACTGAATTAAGGTTTTGGAGTGGCCAAATCAAGTCCGGACGTCAACTGTCCGATTGAGATGCTAAACAGTCCATCCATGCTAAAAAACCCTCCCATGTGGCTGAATGAAAACAATTCTGCAAAGAAGAGTGGGCCAAAATTCCTCCACAGCGATGTGAAAGACTCATTGCCAGTTATCGCAAACACTTGATTGCAGTTGTTACTGCTAGGGCCAGGCAGGTTTGGACAGCTTATTTCCCTTAATAAAATAAATAATCATGTAAAAACTGCATTTTGTATTTACTTGCATTATCTTTGTGTAATATTAAAATTGTTTGATAATCTGAATTTTAAGTGTGACAAATATGCAAAAAATAAAAAAACAGGAAGGGGGCAAACACTTTTTCACACCACTGTAATTTAACAAAAATTAAAATAAATAACAAATACAAATAATACAAATCAAATGACAATAGTTTATCAGTAAAAAAAAAATAACACTGCCAAACACACATGCTAAAAAACAACAACTTACTTACACATAGTAAGAAATGGTTATAAAAACTGAAACCAAAGCAAAACAAGTAGTAGGAAAGAGGAGAATTAAAAAGCGATACTTATCCTTTGCCCGGTGGAGTCGCACGGTAGAGTTGATGGTCTTTACACTCTTCGGTCTTATCACGAGGAGGCCTTCACGCGACGGCTGCCGCGGTAAACAAAGCTTTTTTTATACCCGTCTAACAAAATACTAAATTAATTCAGCTGGATACACTTTCCTAATTTTCTCCACAGCAAATGGCCAAGCAAGCGCAGACACTGACAAGATACACGATACAGAACGACACCAAACGCGATATCAGCATGTCTCCACACACAGTCAAACGCAAAAACAAGGTTTCCTAGCAAAGGAGCAACTGAACTCTAAAACTAATGAGACAAGTAAATACACTTACTGTATGTAAACTATATATAATATAAAGTGAAATTGTGTGTTTTTCTTATATTATGAACTACTTTATCTTAGACAACTCATAAGCCTAATAAACTGAAAATGCAATAAATTACTGAAATAGACTTGATTGTGCCTGTATTTTAAAGTCTTGAAAGTCATATTTAGACATTTGATCTGTTTTATTGCCAGAGAACTTTATGCAGTTTATCTGTTATTCTAATTTGCCTTCTGTCAGAATGAGGCAAAAAAATAACAGCATTCTGCAACTTTCATGCCCAGAAATTGATTTGAAAAAGGTCCTGACTTTGCACGGTAAATGTAACTTTCTTTGCCATGCTTAAAAAATATATATAACTCTTTTAGTGTCTCCAAAGCAAACACCAGTTCTTCTGTTCTGTGCTTAGAATCAAAAGCCACGGCCGCAGGCTTGTATCTGCTTCTGCTATCCTGATGAATATTTACATGCTTAAACACTCAAATTAGAATTCATTATCTTGTGTAATCTTGGGTTTAGATCTACATGTGCAGTTGTTTGATTAGTTGCTTGAGGATATGGGTTTTGTGCTTTGTTTGTGGGCCTTCTACCTTTTCTCACACTTGCATTTTGATGCTAATGTCTGGCAAACGATAGGTCTGTTGTGTTCGAATTAGCATCTCTATTCGAATTGAAAGGATGTTTTTTTTGTTTTTAGTTTTGAAGTTGTGTGATCCAACCCCTCAATCCAACTTAGCAGCAGCTTGCTGAAAATATGCACATCGTCTTGTGGTAACATGCTTTCGTACGGGACATATTATGGTAAATAATTTAAGAACAACACTGGATTTAGTTGAATGAGCACCTGCACATTAACCGGTTTAGTGCAGAAGCTTCGCCGTAGCTGTGGGATGTTTACATTATTAAAGAGAAAATACAGCACGGTCGACTTTGTCATTCTTGACATTTCCTGAAACCATCTTTGCTATTTGACAGCATTAAAGATGTATGAGAGGCCTATGAATCCACTCTAAGAATTGTCTTTTTCTTCGAGGACTGAAATCTTGTGTGCGGCTTTGAGTTTGTGAGCTTTAAAAGGTAAAGTAGGTTTATTCTGTTTCTGTCACGGTCAGCCTGCTGCGAAGCAGGTCACTGTCACATTGACATTCTAAAACATGTTCTCTCTTTCCTCCACAGCTGCTTGAGGTTTATCTCGTGCAACAAAGGAAGTGTTGTGGGAAGAAGAACGCGTCGGCCCTAACGTTTTGTGTGTACAACAGGATATCCGACGCTGGGAGCGTTAGCCTCATGTCGAGAGGTGATATGAAAGATAGATTGTCGCTTGTATTCTTAAGAAGTACAGAAACTGTTATTGTATTTGTGTTTTTTTCCCTTTGTCTTTTTGTCTTTCAGCACATCTGCTCTCTCGCCGTTTCGCTGTAGTCCTCTTTTTGTAGTGCAGACGTCTCATTTTCAGCTTGTTGCATGTAGTAATATGGCTCAAAAAAGCAAAACATTGCTTATCTGAAACTGGTCCCTTCTCATACTTGTAGATAATGCTGTGTACTTAAAGTGTTGGATTTATTCATAGGCAAAAGCATTAATTGCCAGTTGACTGACAGCTGGAAAACACAGGGATTTCATGCTGGGGCAATGGCAATTGTTTTCAGATTTGTTTTAGAGTGTCTTTTTGATCAAATTTGTGAGAGAGCGAGTGAGAGAGAAGGAAAGAAGAAGGAGAGAGAGCCAGACACTACTCATGGGGCCCATTAGGAAATTGCCAGTAAGCAAAGTTGCAAATAAGCTGTCACACAGTACAAATGAGATTACCTTTTCAATGTGCCCTGGAACCTGCACACCGGGGGATGCAGAACCAGTCACGGCAAAACAAGGCACAATCGTCTGATTTATCTCAGCGCTTGATCTTCTGGTGGTGTTCTTTCTGCCTCTGTTTTTCATGCATGGTGTGCAAAACAGTTTACAAAGTGCTTGCAGCACAAGCTAATCAGTTGTAGACAACCTCTGAAGCGAGTCGACATAGTGTTTCAAGTCAGGGATTTCACTTATAGTCATCAGTGCTGATTTTATACGCATACAGAGAGACTTAGTTGCATATTTTGGTCTAAACTGTTTACATTTACTGCTCCTGCTTTTCACCTCTTGATCAGCTTGTTTATGAATTGATGATTTGTTTTCATTTGTTGAAGAGATATAGAAGTACTCTGCAGGTGTCTCTTGCAGTATGGGCATATTTATGTCCCAGGGTTAGATTTTTATTAAAATTAACAGATTTAATCTTTTTTTGAAAGGTCATATTAAAACCTTTTTACAGTACCTTTGTCCATTTGTCTCTCTTGCTCTCTCTCTCTCTCTCTCTCTCTCTCTCTCTTCTCTCCTCTATCTATATATATTATATATATATATCTATTTAATTATAAAGTGAAAATTAAGTGGATAATACACCAACATTATTGAGGTTAGTGTTTTTCAATAAATACAAATTCAGCATTCTACTTCTAAATTTTGAATCATAATTGATTGTAAAATGTACTAGCCATTTTAACAGTGAACACTGTTTCTACACCTATTTTTTCAATGTACAAGTATATATTAAGGTAATAGTAAGTCTTAACAGACCCTTTTAATAATGCATATAAATGTATTCATTTATTAGTTTAGCAGGCACTATTTATATGTAAGTGACTTGAATGAGAACGATAGAGAATAATGAGAGTAATACAAGTAGAAGCAATTAAATGCATGATATTGTTCTTACATTCATATGTGACCCTGGACCACAAAACAACCCGTCTTAAGTTCGATGGGGGGAATTTTGAGACAATAACCAAAAAAAAAGCATATGGGTCAAAAGTATTGATTTTTTCTTGTATGCCAAAAAATCATAAAGATCATGTTCGCACTGAAGATATTTGTAACATTTCATAGCGTTAAAAATATCAAAACGTAATTTGTGATCGTAATATGCATTGCCAAGAACTTCATTTGGACAAATTTAAAAGCAATTTTCTCAGTATTTAGATTTTTTTGCACTGTCAGATTCCAGATATTCAAATAGTTGTATCTCGGCCAAATATTGCTAATAACAAACCATACATCAAGAATAAACAAAACATAAAATATAACAAACCATACATCAATGGAAAGCTTATCTAGTCAGCTTTCAGATGATGTATAAATCTCAATTTAAAAAAATTGACCCTTATGACTGATTTTGTGGTCCAGGGTCACATATGACCTTGCAATGAACTGACACTGAAAAGTTATAATTCACTTGGATGCTAGTTGTGTTCACTACAAAAAGTTGCCTGCCTGTCAAATACTTTTAAGTAACTCCATATCATGAACTCAAGTTTGAAAATTTATGAGTCACTATGATGAAGAGATAGATAAGAGCCTTAAGTAACAGGGCTTCCACTATCTAAATGCAAGGAATATCAGTCCGCCAGTGTTTTCCCCTGACAATATTTCTAACCACAAGGCTCATTCCAATTATGATGACTTATGATGTTCTTTTATTGGCAACAATGCATGCCAGTCATTGCCAAAACAGCCAAAATAGAAACTATGCTGATTTAATTGAATTCCCTGAATTTACAGTATGAGAATTTGGGGTATATTTTGCGGCGAGACTTTGCTTTCTTGACTCAAATTTTGTATTGTGGTACACTGTAAAAAAAAAATCTGTGACATTTATGGTAAAATACCGGCAGCTGTTGTTGCCAGAACTTCACCGTAAAAAATATGGTAGCAACATTTTAGGTTTTACAGACTTAACTTAAATTCACAATAAAATACCCTATTTCATTAACTGATGTAATGTTAATAAACCAACATATTGAAGTGTTAATATCTGTTTTGAACCATTGTAATGCACTGATAACCACCAAAACCTGGTGGTGATGAGAAAGTCACATGATGAAGCAAAGCTCATCACAAACAGCTTTTCTACGAGCTGAGGAGGGTAGTTCTTATATATAGGTGCACACAGTGTCATTCACACAAACACTAAAGCCCATCATGGTAACACACATGAAACTGATATAATGCAATAAACATTAATTTAGCAACATTAGATGTAAGATTAAACCCTAATGTACACATCTAATAATAAAAAATGAAGAAGAAACATGTTATTTCAACAACAACAACAAAAAAAAAACATCAAATATGAAGTGTCATGCAGGGAACTCTGGGAGTGTCAATTTACGTTTTTTCACTGTAAATTATACAATGACTTTTTCTTTCACTTCCAAAATTATTTTTATTTTTTTTACAGTATTTTACTGTAAAATTACATTTAATGTAATTACATTTATTCACCGAATATAGTATGGAAACTTACTGTTAACCAGTTAACAGGTTTTTACTGTAGCATTTTTACAGTCTTTTACTGTTAAAATCACAATCATTTTTTACAGTGTATAACACAAGTCTATTTTCATTCTAGCAAAACGCCATTTCTGTAGACAACCAGGAGACCCTCATTAAATTCACGCCAAATGTATGATTCTGTCATACCCACAAAACCCCTTTAGTTGCACTCGACCTATTCTACAGCTCGATCTTGTTTATCTTTTGTAGGACCCAAAATGACTACATTTAAACTATTCTGGCGAACGTCTGAATGAACCATGCTATTCAGATGACGATGAGGTTTATCTCAAACTGTTACCTTTAGAGTGTGCGGACAGCACTGTCATCATCATTCAAAGCTATTGTGGTACATTCCCTAGCACACAGAAATAAAAATGCAGAACCAGAGCACTGCTATGATATTTGCATTGACAGCTGAACATGCAAACTTTCAGATTTGAATGCAAACTGCAGTATGTGGTTGAGTGTTGGCGGGGGTTGAAGGGCAGGCCGTGCCTGAGAGAGTCAAGCGTCCTGTTGAGTGAAGTGTGAAAGGAGATTAGACTAAACAGATCATAGTCTTATCTGTGAGGTATATTACTGAATTGCTGTTACGTACACATGTCTGGATTAGTTTTATTTCTAGATGATGAGTGAGCATGCTCCTCAATTTTGGCCTATTGGGGCATGTTGTCACAATGGCCATTAAACAGCCAAGTATAGGTTTTCCAGATCAATTTAAAAAGTTGCAATAAATAAGGAAAAGAAAAAAGAAAATATTTCATAAAACTTAAAAATTATAATTTCCCTAACTCACACACACACACACACACACATATATTTATGTATATATTATGCTTAAAATGTTAGATATGCTTTACATTTTTATGTACCCAAATTCAAACAAGCTCATGATGCACGAAAACAAACTCACTGGCTTTTGTGGAAGCTCAGGCGTGCTTGCGTAACACGTGTTACAAAAACTGTTTGGTTCTTGAGCATCAGGCAAAGGACACAGGGTTTATTGATATATATATTTATGTATTATATGTTAACATTAAAATAGAACATGCATCTTATTTGATTCAAAAAACTCAAAAAAAAGATGAAGGGTGTTAAGCCCGGATACTTTTTTGCACAAACGGTTGTGGGTGCACTTTGAACTTTTTATTTGTGGCATTTCGCTGGCTTCGGTCGTGGGACAATACATTTTGAGCTTTGAAGCCTATTGTTTGTATGAAGATCTATTTGTTTGTTTTTTACTGGGACTTGTGTCTGGGAGAAGTCACACTTTTTGAGGTTCTTCTTCTACCTCTATTTTCCCAGGCTTTTTAAAGTGTCTATGTGCATAGATTTGGAACCTCATTATTTTGTGACTCTTCATTTCTGTTACATAGTCATTGCCCAGTTCTTAGAAAGCTTTTTTTAAGCGCCGCAGAGCTTCATTCAATGTGACCAATCAGGCCGAGCTTTTCAAATCTGGCTTGTCACTGCTCACCAATTGAACTACTCTGAGTTGAAATGGGTGCCGGTCAGGAATGGGGAGTCTAAAGAGCTGATAAAAACATCGAAAAATAGTAGTATATACCCTGTTGTTCCTCTCACATCAAAATCCACAAATGTTTGTTTAGAATTGTTTGGAATGTTTTTGTTTTTAAACGGTGCTTGAACAGTGCACATTTCTCTCCTGATTCATAATCATACAAGATTACTTTTTCACTGGAGAAAGCAATATTATGGATAGAGGACTCATATTTTAGCTGAAAGCAACAGTTTGAAGTTTAAAATGATGGATTTGTTTGTTACAAAACTGCATGTGGGGTACTTGTGGGAGTTGCTTTTATAAGCTGCTTGAACACTAATTCGGACGGCCCCATCACTGCAGAGGACCCAGTGGGTGCAGCAAGTGATGTAAAGTTATTGGTCAGATATGAAGAAAAAAAATCTACTCTTGGATGACCTCTTTAGGGTGACTATATATATATATTATATACCATGGGTACGGAAAGTATTCAGACCCCCAAATTTTTCACTTTTTGTTATATTGCAACCATTTGCTAAAATAATTTAAGTTAAAAAAATTTCCTCATTAATGTACACACAGCACACCATATTGAAAGAAAAACACAGAATTGTTGACATTTTTGTTTTTATTAAAAAAGAAAAACTGAAATGGTCCTAAGTATTCAGACCCTTTTGTCAGTATTTAGTAGAAGCACCCTTTTAATAATCTAATACAGCCATGAGTCTTTTTGAGAAAGATACAACAAGTTTTTCACACCTGGATTTAAGGATCCTCTGCCATTCCTCCTTGCAGATCCTCTCCAGTTCTGGATGGTAAAGGTTGGTGGACAGCCATTTTTAGGTCTCTCCAGAGCATACAGAGATGCTCAATTGGGTTTAAGTCAGGGCTCTGGCCATGAGCCATTTCAAGAACAGTCACAGAGTTGTTGTGAAGCCACTACTTCATTATTTTAGCTGTGTGCTTAGAGTCATTGTCTTGTTGGAAGGCAAACCTTCAGCCCAGTCTGAGGTCCTGAGCACTCTGGAGAAGGTTTTTCGTCCAGGATATCCCTGTACTTAACTGCATTCATCTTTCCCTCGATTGCAACCAGCCGTCCTGTCCCTGCAGCTGAAAAACACCCCCACAGCATGATGCTGCCACCACCATGCTTCACTGTTGGGACTGTATTGGACAGGTGATAAGCAGTGCCTAGTTTTCTCCACACATACCGCTTAGAAATAAGGCCAAAAAGTTCTCATCAGACCAGAGAATCTGAGGTTCTCACCATCTTGGAGTCCGTTCAGGTGGTTTTTTTGTTGGTTTTGTTTTTTTTTTTTTTGGTTTTTTTTTTTAGCAAACTTTCATGTGGCTTTGACATGAGGAGAGGCTCCGTCGGGCACTCTGCCATAAAGCCGCCGAGATGGTGGGAGGGCTGCAGTGATGGTTGACTTTTCTACAACTTTCTCCCATCTCCCGACTTCATCTCTGGAGCTCAGCCACAGTGATTTTTGGGTTCTTCTTTACCTCTCTCACAAATTCTCTTCTCCCCCGATAGCTCAGTTTTGGCCGGACGGCCAGCTCTAGGAAGTGTTTTGGTCGTCCCAAACGTCTTCCATTTACGGATTATGGAGGCCACTGTGCTCTTAGGAAACCTTAAGTGCAGCAGAAATTTTTTTGTAACCTTGCCAGATCTGTGCCTTGCCACAATTCTCTCTCTGAGCTCTTCAGGCAGTTCCTTTGTCCTCATGATTCTCATTTGCTCTGACAGCACTGTGAGCTGTAAGGTCTTATATAGACAGGTGTGTGGCTTTCCTAATCAAGTCCAATAAGTATAATCAAACACAGCTGGACTCAAATGAAGGTGTAGAACCATCTCAAGGATGATCAGAAGAAATGGACAGCACCTGAGTTAAAATATATGAGTGTCACAGCAAAGGGTCTGAATACTTAGGACAATGTGATATTTCAGTTTTTTTTTTTATATAAATCTGCAAAAATGTCAACAATTCTGTGGTTTTCTGTCAATATGGGTTGCTGTGTTTACATTAATGAGGAAAAAAAATTAACTAAAAAATGATTTTAGCAAATGGCTGCCATATAACAAAGAGTGAAAAATTTAAGGGGGACTGAATACTTTCCGTACCACTGTATATGATCTTTATTTTATATATATATAATTATATCTATATATATTGTATATAATATATATATAGCAAATTTTAATTATTTTTGGGTTGAACTATTCTTTTAATATGCCAAGTGTTCAATGTTTACCTAAAAATATTAAATATGAATCTACTGAAACTTTTTTATTTTGCCTGCATAGATATTCAACATCAAAAAAAATATTCTTTTCAGACTATGTTCAACATAAACCTCTCAAACCACTGAGACCAGGGGGGGGAAAAAAAAATACATTATGTAATTTTAATGAATAATTAATTTTATTCTGTTAAACTTGAAGCTCTTGTAACAACGCCCCTGTGCAACAGCTACTACTCGCTTCCCAAAAAAAAAAAAAAAAAAAAAAAAAAAAAAAGAAAAAAAATATATAGCCTAATATTATATCACTGAATGAATCAAATTAAGCATTTAATTATATTATTCGTAACAAAATGTAACATTGATCCCTTAAATTTAAAGATTGCAGCAGACACAAAGAGGACAATGTCCAGGCCTTAACAAACTGTCATCCAACATATGATGAATAATCCCAGTTATTACACTGTTTGCACAATAAGATAAATATAGCCTTTATGAGGAAGAGATATTGCATGAGTGCTGGCTGAGACTGCCATACATGGGCAAATTTCAGTGACTCTGTGTGCAAGTGTGTGTGCTGCCGGCTGGAATTTCGCCCTCTGACGTCACTGCCCGTTACTCTCCCAGATTTGGGAAAAAGAAGTTTCACTTTAAGTGGGGATTTGAAACTCTGTGATTCTTAGAAAGCAAGGTAAGAGAACTATTCAAGCTTTCGAGGGGCGGCTCCACGCGCCGAAACGCCGATCGCAGGCCCAGGATAACGCAGCGGTGTTTCTGCGCTCGAGCGCTACAGCTCGAACTATGTTTGACAACTATATGTTCTTCTGTGAGAGATTCGAGCTGTGCTGTTGAAATGGAGGGTGTGGGATTGCTGAAAAGGAAGGGGGCGAACTTTGTTTCGTGTGTTTACCACGCAGCCGAAACATTGCCAGAGCGAACATATAGAAGGTGTCGGCGTACTTTGAACACGATTAGTTGATACATGTTGCATATGAACTCCTGAAACTGATCGTGTTGTTATTCCGACGAGATTCTTGCACTGTTGTGTTTCTTTTGAAGAATGCGGAAGTAAATAGGCTGGAGGATTGTAGTGCCTAGAGACGTGGCTTCTGCTTACAAGAGCGACAGATACGAAATATTAGTGCTGGCCATGTGTTTTGTTTGCCTTGTTAAATTCAAATAGCTGTGTGATGCTGTACATCTCGGGAGTTCAGTTATTCACTTTGTGTACTCGTTTACCGGTTAATACAGGGAATGCCTGATTGTTACATTGACTTGTGATCTTTTGCATTGAAAGGCAGATAAATAGTTGTGGGAGGTAAATGTTTTGCGTTATGCAGATGCTTTTATTTAAAGCAATTTGCAGAGCGTTCATTCATTCATTCTGGTAGTGTTGACAAAGAGCAGAGACACTTGTGAAAAAAAGTATATATTTTAAAAATGAACCCTTACCTTTGTTCAGGCCATTATATAGGCTACTTTACATTATATACATATATTTAAATCTATAATAAAGTATTGAGAACAGGTGATTTTTAAAGGTAGTAAGTGATAATGCATTTTTAATAAAATAGAAAAATCAAATGAAATGCAATGGAACACATGGCAGATTTATTTTAACTTATATTTACATATATTTTATATGTATTTTGGTCCATGTCTCAAGAATTTATAATATGTGTTTTAGACTCATATATTTGCATTATCGAAACCATAGCATGAAAATGAATGAATAGAAATTTGAGAGCAGGCTGAAGCAGAAATGCACTCTGCTTGATTTTATTGCGTCTACTTTTAAACCACAATGTGGAGGTGGTTAAGCTGCGCTCAGTATTGATAGTTTTTAGACAGTCTTGAGATTTATAGCTGCTTATTGAAATCGTCAGACTTCAGCTAACTAACTCTACAGTGATAATATGGTTTGTATTGTCAGTGTAGCTGTCGTTTGTGGCTTTAATTGCTGAAATGGAATGTGTTTGTATTTACTATTGAAAGTAAATGCAGTTTTGGCTTTTGTAATGATTTATCTTTTGGTAAAGCGTGAATCCAATGCTATAATCCAAGAGTTTAGTCCAATATAGTTCTCTATTGTGTGTGCAGCTAAAAGTAAGAACACAATTCTTTTCTCCTGAAAGACATTTTATCTCCATTTCAACCAAAATGTCTAGAATACAGACATTGTTCATCTTAAAAGTAGCTTAAGTGCTAAAATATTTATCTGTTTCCTTACAAAGATGACATTCAGAATTCTGCTTTGATATGAATCTCTAATCAATAACATCAAGGCCTCCCAGCCATCAAACTGAATATCTCTGCCGCCCCCCACCCCAGCGTCCCAAAAAAGTTTTAACTCCAAACTACATCCCAACAGCAGGAATTAAAAAAGAGGACTTGTCTGACAGGCTAGTGATGCTTAAAGTTAAAAGATGAATCCTGCCTTTGAGCCTAGTCTTCCATGCTCACTCTTTTGACTGTCGTTTTGCCATTAGTGCAGACTTTCTATGAATATTGACTCTGTGCCATATTACTGTAGGTTACTGTTGGATCAAAAAGTGTTGTGCCTCTTTCTGTTGCTATGGAGACTCTGTGCTGTCAGGTGCTGTCTGGAACAAGTGTGACAACTGAAAGTTATAAATACACCGAAAATAATTGTAGTGAGCATATATGGATTTATGCAACAGTTAATACATGAACAATCCGGTCCACCAGTTGAATCAAGACCACCTAGACTTCAAAGCAATAACACTGACTGAATGATTATTAATGGATGTTTAATGTAATTATTTAGAATGATTTGTTTAAAAGGGATAATATTTTTAATAGCTAATATTTACGAGAAGAACCACTCTGACTTATGTTCGAAAGACAATTATAATGTTACAAAAGGCTTCTAATTAAAATACTGTTTATTTGAACTTTCTATCAATCAAAAAATCCTGAAAAAATGTATCATGGTTTTCACAAAAATATTAAGCAAAAAGTGTTTCTTGAGCACAAAATCAGCTTATTAGAATGATTTCTGAAGAATGTGGACTGTAAGCAATGGCTGCTGAAAATTCAGCTTTGTTTATGTCAAATTCTGTTTGCTTATGTCTTTAAAATTATTATTATTATTTAAGTGGCATCAGTCAATATTGGATATTTGATGCTCATTTCTGTTTCCTTTTAGATTACCACTTCTGTAATTTAGCACTCACTCATATTTAATATACCGGTATAATAACACAATTAAAAAATGTTCTTTGTGCAAATTTCAAAATGATTATCCATCTGTAATCCTTTAAATTATAATGTTGTGATTCCTAATTTTACCTTTAGCATTTAAAAAGCATTTTTTTTTTTACTTGTTGCATTGTAGCATTATTTTAATGTACTTTTTTTTTTCTTCACAAAGTAGATATTTTCCTATACAATTTGAATATCAGCCATTTATCAGTTATTTGTCATTACTGGCTTATTCGGTATCAGCCAGAATTTTAATTATGATGCATCCCTTGTTCTTTTGAAACTGTTTTTGTTTGCAAAGCACAAATAAATGAAATAGCCATGTTTTGTCTGAAAAAACAGCTACTAAATTTTAACTGTTGTACAAAAGCAATATCCCAATCCTGCATTTCAGCACGGCTGTGATTAAAAGGTTAGTTCACCCAAAAATGGAAATTAGCTTGTGTTTTACTTACCCTCGAAGCATCCTAGGTGTATATGACTTTCTTCTTTCAGTCGAATCCAGTCGGAGTTATATTAAAAATTGTCCTGGCTATTCCAAGCTCTATCATTGCAGTCAGCGGGTGTTGCAGTTGAACAGTCCACAAGTCGTCAAATAAAGCTCACGCATTCATAAAACGTGCCGCAGACGGCTCCGGGGGATAAATAAAGGCCCCCTGTAGCGAATCCATGAGTTTTTGTAAGAAAAATATCCATATTTCAAACGTAATAAACACTTTTCTCTCGCTGCCGTTATCTGTCATACGCGGATCCTGTGGAAGGCGTATGACGTATGCGCAGCGCGCACCTCTGAGATATGCTAGTCTCGCAAGTTTGTTTAATAGGAGCAAAGGAAGCAAAGTTTCCTTACTTTAGCAAAGGAAAACCAGTCTCCTCTTGGTTTATATCGAAATCCTTCTTTGCAAATCTTCGGTTTGTACTTCTAATTCGTGACCGGCGTTTTGTTTTGTTCTCTCTCCGCATTCGTCACTAATCACGCAATGCCGCGCATCTTTCGTCATCCGCCGGAACTGCTTTAGTGTATGACAGTCAGCGGCTTTATTTGACGACTTGTGGACTGTTCAACTGCAACACCCGCTGACTGCAATGATAGAGCTTGGAATAGCAAGGACAATTTTTTACATAACTCCGACTGGATTCGTCTGAAAGAAGAAAGTCATATACACCTAGGATGCTTTGAGGGTAAGTAAAACACAAGCTAATTAGAATTTGTGGGTGAACTAACCCTTTACGGCCTTGTGCCTACAGCCGAATAAGATTTGATTTAGCTTAAATTAGTCTGACATTAATGCATTCCATCTGAAACTCATGTCTGTTGAATTTGCTCGATGAACAAGCTTTGAACAAAGCTGTGATTTGCGATATGTTTCAGTCCTGGATGACAAATTCAGTAGTCTGATAAAACAGCTGCATTTCTACTCTATTTTTCACTGTTGCACTCCAATTTCCAAGAGTTTGTGAGGACAGATCTGTGTAGTTTAAGTACACAGGGTACAGGCATGCAGGATGAGAGGTGGATGAATGAGTGTACAGTGAGTGTACACTGTCCTTTAGGATGTGGTATGGAACAGGCTCCGGACCGCAAAACGGATGATGCAGCGGCTGCTCATGCGGTTATGATTTACAGCAGACTTCTGCTCATTTCTCACTGCACTCATTGACACAGCAGTATAAGGAACGCTGCCCGACTTAAAGTTCAGCTGCACTGTGACTTTGATCTTCCTCTGAACTCTGGATAATCAAGCTTCCTCACATCCCCTTCAAGTGCTCGCAATGAGAAAGACAGATTGCCACATTAGCATACAAGGCTAAGAAGACACCTGCAGCCGTAAAAAGGACACAGAGTGTTTTAGCCTGTGATAGAAAGAGGAAGGAGCGAGCAGATAAAAGGAAGGACAGCTGAGACGTGTTCACACGCATTTAGAAACATGAGCGTTGTATGCTTATTACCATGGCCGGACAGGCCTTCTCGATTTATGTGGATTAAATGCCTTTCCTCTTGTCCTAGTTGTGATTGATGAAGTGTTTCGCACTATCTCTCTTGTTTTCCAGAACCTTCAACTTTCCTATGGTCCACTGTCTGTTGACTACCAAATAAGAATATATTGCCTGTATCTGCCTTTTTGTAGTCTTTGTCAAATACCAGCTCCTCTTAATCATGGCTTGCATGTATTGCCCTGAATCTAGGCAACGGTTTTGTCATTTTGGAAAAGTCTTTATCATTCTTTTATTAAACTTGAAGTTTTTTAAGTTGTAATTTGTACTCTCTGATAGTGGAATTCATATACCTTATGACTGCAGTAATTAGCAGTACTGGGGCTTCATGATATTGGAAAAAAACTGGCATCACAATATTTTGTTTTTCTGCGACATATGAAAAATACAGGAATTTTCCCCATATTGAACAGCTATATTTAGAAAGAACGAATCATTCTAGAGTTAGTGGGATGAGTTCATCGCCATATAAAAAAGGGCAGATTTTTAAATTTTTTAAATTATTTTATTTTTTTATTTTCGTATTTTTTTTTTTACTCTGCACGATTTGGGAAAAACATGAAAAATCTGGGTGTTCATCCTTGGGTTTAGTCTTTACAAGAACCAACTTAAACTTTTTTCAGTAACCTTCGAGCTAAACGGTAAACAATTGAGCTTTTATTTTGACTGGTTGCTGGGAAATAAAAATAAGTTCTGCCGGTTTCAGAGTGAATTTTGACTCTGGTTGTCTGAAATCGCGTACTGTCTGAGTAGGTACTACATTTGGATTTAAAAAAGTACTTTCTATATAGTATGAATATGGGTAGTAAATTCAGACGTACTACTTCCGCCATGTTGTTCCGTCACATGACCTACCAGCAAAGCATTGGACGTCGCTTGTCACTGCCCTCTCTAATCCTCTCCTGTGGCCTGGGCATGGGATAGTAAAGTGTCCATCGAATGCGCACTTCAGAACCCGGGTGGAAGAAGTAGGTCATCCGGGTACTTTTCGCCTACTGTTTTTCGAATACTATAGCTGCGTCCCAAATGCCGCACTATACACTATGTACTCGCGTACCTACTTATACTTCTATACTCACTACGCCTCATGCCACGTGTATTGTATGAATTGAGTGTAAGTTTATTTTTGTCATCGCATATTCAGAGTCTGATACCGCTCCTGCTTCGCTATCGAAATTTAAGCGGCGACAGTGATGACAGGCATGAAGTTCCCCCTTCCACACTATCGTTTTTTCGCGGGTTCATATTAAGTGCATCATCTGTGTATTTAAAGTGCACTTTTTCTTTTTTGGAATTTTCAGTGTGAACACACTACACGCACTATTTATACTACAAAACGTCAAAGAATAGTGCATAAGTACACGATTTGGGCTATTTGGGACGCACGTTATGAATTCAGACATACTACTCACCTCACATACTTAGTTTTTCGCCTACTATATAGTAGGGAAGTATTTGATTTCAGATGCAGCATTGTTGTCTGATAACGCATTCAGCGAATGAGGTCAGTGTATCAGAATGTTTTGATTGTAGGGGGATGTAATGATACCCCGCGGCCGTTTTAAAATATATACAAATATGCACGATTCGAGTTCGATTGAGATGTTAAACTACTCGCGATACGTTGGGGGTGGGGGGTTTATATGAATGTGTCTCTGAGGGGAACTGACTGTCTTCATTAAAGTTTAGATAGTATTTTCTTTTCATCTTGCTTTTGTATAATGCATACAGTGGGGTTCAAAAGCTCAGAACTGCTTTGTTTACAGCGGTACCCAAGGAACCGCTGTATCGCTGTGCTGTCTACCGTAGTAGCCAACCTGCTGTCAAGAGTCGAATTTGTGTTTCTCATTCCCAGATTCCGTCTGTACTAGTTATTTCATTTCCTAAATTCCCCATCCTGTTTATGTAGCAACAACTAGTCATAAACTAAAGTGTCAGAAAATTCTGTTTTTTGGCTTTAAACTTTGAACACAATGATGAGAATCTTAAATTTGAAATCAACAAACTGCTCTAGCGCATGTAGGCGCATCTGTGTTTGATCGTGATTGTGTTGCCCCTCTAAGTTTTAAATGGAAGAGTGCAGAGCGAACGGAAAGCCTATTAGATTATGTCTATCCCTGAAGAGATTGATACTTTTTTATTTGCTGTATATGTTATTTAGTGATATGAATTTCAGACGATTGGTGTTTAATAATTCGAAGTTTAGTTTAGGATTTTTGACTTGTTCCATTTCACAAAGGCGAATAGGTAACATTTTGGCTGAGAAATAATTTCAAAGGACACGTTTTATTCATTTAAATTTGGCTTTAAAACGTATTCGTCCTTTTAATGGCATCGTAGAGTTGAGTGCAGCAATACAACCGACGTCGTATTGTGCAGTAAAATTTCACTGTGTTGTTGAACTTATACATGTGTAAAAATCGGTTGCGCTTGAAAATGACAAAACCTTTATACAGGTGCATCTCATAAATTAGAATGTGTGGAAAAGGTCATTTTAGTTCATTATAGCATCTTCCAAATGTGTGAACTCGTGGTATTACATAATTGCACTCCAACACGACTGAATAATCTGTTAAGTCTTTTGGTGTCTTTTAATTGTGAGGATTTTGGCTCCATTGAACAAGTAAACCCACCAATTCACTATCTCAACATATAAGAATATGGTGACATGCCAATCAGCTAATCAACTCAAAACAACTGCAAAGTTTTTTTTCCTGAGCCTTCAAAATGGTCTCTGTTTGGTTCACTAGACTACACAATCATGGGGAAGATTGCTGATCTGACAGTTGTCCGGAAGATATTCATTGACACCCTTCACAAGGAGGGTAGGCCACAAACATTCATTGCCAACGAAGCTGGCTGTTCACAGAGTGCTGTAACCAAGCATGTTAACAGAAAGTTGAGAGGAAGGAAAAGTGTGGAAGAAAAAGATGCACAGCCAACCGAGAGAACCGCAGCCTTTTGAAGATTGTCAAGCAAAATCGATTCAATAATTTTGTGAACTTCACAAGAATGGACTGAGGCTGGGGTCAAGGGCATCAAGAGCCACCACACACAGGTGTGTCAAGGAATTTGGCTACAGTTGTACAGTTATTCCTCTTGTTAAGCCACTCCTGAAACACAGACAATGTCAGATGCGTCTTACCTGGGCTAAGGATAAGAAGAACTGGACTGTTGCCCAGTGGTGCAAAGTCCTCTTTTAAGATGAGAGCAAGTTTTGTATTTCATAAGGTCCTAGAGTCTGGAGGAAGGGTTGGAGAAGCTCATAGCCCAAGTGTGCTTGAAGTCCAGTGTGAAGTTTCCAAAGTCAGTGATGATTTGGGGTGCCGTGACGTCTGCTTGTGTTGGTCCATTGTGTTTTTTAAAAACCAACGTCCACTGCACCCGTTTACCAAGAAATTTTGGAGCATTTCATGCTTCCTTCTGCTGACCAGCTTGTTGAAGATGCTGGTTTCATTTTCCAGCAGGATTTGGCACTGCCCACACTGCCAAAATCACCAAAAGCTGTTTCAATAACCATGGTGTTACTGTGCTAGATTGGCCTGCAAACTCACCAGACCTAAACCCCATAAAGAATCTATGGGGTATTGTCCAGAGTATTAGAAACAGGAGACCAAATAATGCAGATGAGCTGAAGGCCACTGTAAAATAGAAACCTGGGCTTCCATACCACCTCGGCAGTGCCACACACTGATCACCTCCATGCCACGCCGATTGAGGCAGTAATTGAAGCAAAAGGAGCCACTACCAAGTATTGAGTACATGTACATTAAATTAACATACAGAAGGCCAACAATTCACTAAAAAAATTTTTTTTTGGTCTTATGAAGTATTCCAATTTGTGGAGATAGTGAATTGGTGGATTTTTGTTAAACGTGAGCCAAAATCATCAAAATTAAAAAAACCAAAGACTTGAACTACTGAAGGATCATGAACTTTTTTCCACGACCTGTCTATTTATTGAGAAGCCCTGTATTAATTTAATACCATCAGACCTGGCAATGTCTTGCCCAATCTGCACAAAGATGAATTGCGATCATGTTTTCACATATATCGTTCTCAGCCCTACTAGTCATTCTTTATCTAGATTTGTTTTTATTTATTTATTTATTTTTTTTCACTTACTGGCATTAGTTTGAATTTTTGCATGCAAGAACATATCTTATCAATGGCCCCTGACAGAGTGTTTAATCAGTGTCTTTGATCCAAAAATAAGTATAATTGTATAAAGCTTCCAGTTAAGAATGATTAAGTCAGATCAATTCGTTGTTCTAACAACCTACTGACTTGATTTTAATAATATGTAGTTTTACACATCCCTAACAACAGATAAGTGTTTTTCTTCACTTGGTTGAACAAATGTGTTGAAGCTGTGCAAAAACTTTATGAACATGTATATGCCAATATTACAGACATACAGAATCCAACAATACCAGCATCTAATTTGCAATCAGTATTTCGGTCTTGTTTTGCGTTAAGAATATCTAACATCCTTAAAACAAAATAAATTTGCTTCTCAGGCATGTAATACTGATTGAATACTGATGAAAAATACTGATTAAGAAAAGGTTTTGTTGCAGTTCACGCCAGATTCTCTTTTCTTCGACTTTGTAGTGTGTAATTCTTTGTAGTTGGAGTCTCAGACATCCTAAGCTGTTGAAAAAACTATTAACAGCAAGAGTTTGTTAGCACAATCTTAGGAGCGATGATCTTCTGGCTGTTGTGATTCATCCATCTCTGATTTTTTTGGATTGTTCCTTGGAAAGGCAGTGACATTTGCAAATTATTAAAATCTTGTATTAGTCATCGAATAATATAAGCTTTTTTACGGCTAATCTAGAGGACGTTATCATTCTAATATGTATGAAGAATTAATAATAACATGAGATTATTTGTCATTTATTATTATTTTTTTAAATATAATATTCAGTTATTTTTACACTGGTAAAAAAAGTCCATATAAAAGCTTATTTCATTCATAAAAATGGTGGAATTGTATTTATTTATTTGCTGATTTAGTTATTTTTTTATGTCTAGTAATATAACATTTATGTAATTTTGTTCAGTAAGGCATGACTAATGGCAGATGCTGATCATCTCAAACGACCATATATTGCCTGAAGTATCAGTCTGTCACTATATTGTATCAGTATGGAATCACATCACATTTTAGAAAGGGATACATCATGAAAATATGCTAAAAATTATCAAAATCCCACAGTTGTGCTCAGTTGTGGGTTGGGGGAGTGCAGGAGGGCCAGAGTTAATTAGGCATCTTTAATCACCTGAAGTCACTCTCTCTGACACCATTTAACCCCCTTGTAAATGGGTTATTATTACTTCTAAAATCCCCTCTGTGGATTCAGGCATGAAAGGGCTATTTTAGCTCTGCAAAGTGAAATCCTGTCGAAATGCATAAGAATGCATCCCCCCCCCCAGTAATAAAGAAATACCAGTCTCCTCTATTCTAACCATCATTTGCTTTGTGTGGAATTAGTAAAGACTTCTGTTTTGTATAAACAATTCTCTTGCCTGTGAAAGATTAGACATTCAGGGCTTGAATGTTTTAATTACATTTGCTATCTTTATGATTATAATATCACAGAGCTCTGCTCTTTACGTGAGGCAATCAGTGAAATTAATTTCACGATTTGAGGAATACATGCTGTGTTTATTCATCTATGAATGTAAGTTTTTGTGGCTTTCAAATTAAGCTCTGCACAGCGACGCTATATGGCTGGAAACATCTGCACATGAGTGACCAGAAGCTATTATGTGTCAGTGTATCGACTGCTTTATAGCGTCAAATCTGGTCTTGGCTTGTTGTACCTTAACCAAACTCTCAGCTACAGCTTATCAGCAGAAGATGTAAAATGAGTCAACGTTCTCAGAAAACACTCTGCTCTTTTAAACAGGATGCTATATATTTTTTTCCAGATAGCTGATAATTCTAATAATCATCACACTACACGGAATACAGGTTTACTCACAGGTCTAATAATGATCCCTGCCAGAAAATGAAGAACTGTTTTGTACAGGAAAATGGGCTTTTGATGTGAAATAGATACACCGTTTTTAGGCTTTCGAGAGTGGCAATACCGCTTCGCTGATGTGGATGGAGCACTTGAGGCATTCGGTCGTTATGACCGTCCGCGGTTATACATGTAATATAGGCCTTTACATGCGTAACTGATCATGTCTATGCACTCATTCTGAACCACTATATGCACTTCAGTGTGCTTATATTTTGTGAGTCTCATCGTGCATGCACTTGGGTGACCTTTATTAAGGTTGATCTCTTGCTTACAGAAAGCTATTGCGGAACAGGAGGATGTTCTCAAAAGGTAATAAAGGAATCCGGGTGATTTGCTTTTGTTTTATGAAAAGCTTTAGAAATAGGCTTCCTAGGTGCTCCAATTGATTGAGCGCCACCCTGATTTCCATGTTTGGTCAGTCCCTGCAGTCTGTTCTATACATGGGAATAGCGAAGAACAACCATTCCATCCCTTTACTCAGTGTGCAGACAAAACAAAGGAGTGATTCCATACTGACATATCTTAAATGGATAGTTTACACTTACTTGCCTTTATTTGACAGAAAACGTGATTTTTTTTGTTGACTCCCATAAGAAAATCTGTCATATTTTGCCTCAAAATAGAGGTCCGAATCAATAACCGCCCGAACGCAGCTTTGTCAGGACGACAGACCGTCCGATCGAGATAAACAGATAACCAGACATAAATATTGTTTGATTGATATATTTAATAAATAAAAACAATTTTCATTCATTTAGTTTTTTTTTTTTTTGTCGATTGTTTCTATTGCTTTTGTTTTTTTGCATTGGGCTAGTGTCATATACAATTAAATAAAAAAGTGGATGGTAAGTAACTCGTCAAGAGTGCTAGAAAGCCAAAAGCTGTTAAGGTACACTGTATAAGAAAAAACATGATTTGAAGTGTAAATACACACCGATTTTTTATTCTTAACATTATTGTGTAGCTCAGTCTCTTGCGTTCAGATTTTACATGTAAAATTCAGTGTATTACTTGCCATTTCATTGTAATTATTTGTGAAATTTACTAGCAATTATGAAAATTGTTTCAAAGTAAATCCTACACATTTTTTTCAGTCTAGTCTTCTGAAGCTTTTTGTATGGATCAGTCAAAAAAAAAAGTAAAAAGCATTTTTATTCATTGAACATTCATGCATCATGTACGTTTACTCTACAAATATAAAAAATAATTTCTAAATATGACTTGGTGTGGTATGCATTGATAAAATTAGTGTATTAGAATAAATGTTATGCTTCCAGTGTGTTTGTGTGGATCATTGGCATAGCGCTGTCTGATGGTCTTGTGGTTCAGTTGTGTTGTCCTCTCTGCAGGCATTCAAGAGTACTTTTCGATACTGTGGTTTGTTTTATTCTTAGAGACCATTGTGAGTGCTCTTGCCCCCCTCTTAAATAACTCCCAGCAGTTACCATTGTTATTCTGCAAATGGTACGAACCACAGTCTTGGCTTCTATGTGACTCTGGCCAGTGAAAAAGAGTGGCATTCCAGACCAAAAAAGCAAGCCGAATCGAATTTTGCCCCCAAACTTTCGCCTATTTTTATTTCCATATTTGGAAATGTTTACCTCCTCATGACTCCACAGTACAGCAGGAAGAAGCACTATGAGTCATTTTAACAGCATAAGGGCCTGGCTGTGGGTCCTCCTCACTGAGGGCTTCTCTAGTCCATAGACACACGGGATGCTGTGAGTATCCTTTTCTCTTCTCTTCTCTTCTATTCAATTCAGTTGTGGATGTGTTTGGACTTGCATACATGTAAACCTTGCTGCAATCCTGTGGCACATCACTCTACCCTTGTTTATAATCGTAGTTATGCTCTTCACAGTGCAAGTATAGCTTAAAACAAATAATATATAGGTAGTTAGAGAGGCTGCTGTTTATGGCCTTCATTTTTTGGGTGCATTTGTTAGTAGTAGCCACCTGATATTTTCCTGCAGGTTTTGAATTACTTGTATTTAGTCATTCATACAATTGTTTAAGGTTGTACAGCTGATGTACAGTTGTACAATTAAAATTAAGTGGCTTGTACTTCGCACAACACGTGTGTCTGAGCTTTATTTTAATCTGTGAATTTAAAGACCAACCTTCAGTGGGTTTAGAAACACTTCCTCAGTCTGTATACATATACATGTCCTTCCTTTTCTGTCAACCAAGGCTGGATTTTGGACGTGTGCTTTTTATTTTGCACAGAGATGGCTTTGCATGTCATCTGTCTTTTTGGATGGTTATGTGACTCTCTTTTCTGTGTTTGGTAATATTTGCTGAGGAGACATGTTTGTGGAATGTATTACTCATGGTGTGAAGAAAGTATGTTGAGCTATACTGCCTTTAAAGGGAAACTTTAAAAAGCTCAAATATGTAGTTGCGGGACAGTGTATTTGCGTTAAGAAGGAATGAATTTGTTCAGGCAGGGCAGTGTGTTTCTCTGTCTAACCACATTCTATAGGCTACTATTCTATTGGGGTCTCAAACTCTATCTTCCTGGGGACCGATAGCCAGGTGCCTGTTGTCCGTGCAGGGTCCAGTGGAGCATAACAAATACAAGTGTTTTTGCAATCATGAATTTGAACTAAATACAGTTATTATGCATGGACAGAGCTTTTCTGAGTTGCGCGTCTCATCTCCCTCATGCCTAGCATACTGCTCTGCCTGTTTAGTGGTGTAATGACGCATGAGATTGTAAATCCTTCCTTGAGAACTGCATTTTCTCCTTGAACATTAAGCAGGTACCCATTACCCTTTAAGAAGACACAGACCACTCACAATCTGGTTTTACAAGTTGAGGGTCAGAGAGTGTAACATAACTAATTCATTTCATGATTTTGAATTTTACAATACACCACCACACCCGACACGCCACACACACACAATCACCACAGTCTGGGGTCAAGCTATCACTGTGGTGGGGACTCTCTCATATGCGTAACAATATGGTTTTTCTACTGTATCAGCTTAGATTTTCAAAATCTTCATTCTGTGTGATTTATTAGCTTGTTTCCCCTTGGGGGCCTCGATTTAGGTCCCCATCGTGACACGAGTACCCATGAGTCTGTGTGTAGTCAGGTTTAAGTCCCCACCAGGATATATAAACCAGTACACACACACACAAAATCATAAAACATTATTATCACAAACAAGTATTTTTATTTTAAGTATTATTTTCATTTTGTATGGAGCTGTACTTTTTTGTCAAGAGGTGCTAAATCCTGGAAGTTACAAGGTTTTGAATTATTTTCCGTTCAGGGAGGAGAATATCTTTTGCCAAAATGTTCAGTTATCTTTGTTTAATCATGCTATTTGTGAAAAAACAAATGAAGCGTAGCTCACAGTCACCACATCTAAAATAGTACATACAGAGTCTTACCAGTTTTAAGCCTCTGGAATTTTACCTTAAGTTGGTGCTGTGAATCTACCTGTATTTGTGCTCCGTTTAATAGGAATATCTTTAGTTTATGCACACTGCATCCCACCGCCTTTATTCTTGACCGCTAGTAAACCAACAGTTTAGCTGTTTACACCTTCACATTCCTCTGGTACCACACCATAGCAGTGGCAGGGAAAGGTAGACCTTAATGGGATTTTCCATAGCCGTGAGGTGCGATATACTTGACTTTAATGATAGAACGGTATTATAATCTCATTACTTTTCGCTCAACGGTACTGAAGGGTCTTCATATCCAGTGCTGGTTGGCTTCAGGCAAGGTTTACTGTAAACTCTTCAGCGCTTGTCTTAATTCAGTTTGGAGCCAGTGCAAACAGCAGCTGGAGCACTTAGCATCAGTCAAAACATTTTACTATTCATGAATCATCGCTCTGTTTTATCTTAACTAACAAAGTCTTTCTTAACTTTTGTTTCATTTATTCATCCCCCAAATGTGTGACGACTCATCTTGTTAGGTGATGGTGAACACTTGAATTTTGCTTTAATTAATCAGAGGGCAGTAGCAAGTGCTTCCATTAAACGACACGTCGGATTGCTAACTTTTTCTTTTAAAAGGCCAGGGGATTTGTTTTAAAAGGAGACCGGAACCTCTTGTTGTTTGGCTCTTTTTGTTATGAGAAATTAGTAATTTTTCTTCTATGACACACTGAAATATGGTTGCACAAGCTACGCTAGCACTGCTGTGAGAATCCTCCACCTCGTCTTTAGAAACTGGATTAAGATTTTAATCTGTGTGCACTTGCTTCTCAGCGCTGGCCTTTGTTTCCTAACGTATTCTTGTCTCCAGTTTGAGAAATTTCTGGTGTTTGTTTTCAGACGGTGTCGTCAATCCGAGAGAACCTCCTGACAACAAATAAACTTCAGGACTGATTAACGAGAGCAATTAGAAACCTGGGCAGATTGCAAGAAAGCAAAGTTAAATAAGTGGATGATTATCTGTTTATAAAAAGATTCACACTGAGGGTTTGATTGCTTGCTATTTTTAAATGCAGTTCTCTTGAGTTTTATGATTGAAGGTTAAGACTTTAATGAAAGCATCGCCATGATACTATACATTTCTTTAACAGTTTTCTTTGCGGTGATGCCAGTGTCCTTGTTTTTGTTTGGGGTCAATGAAATATGGCTAAAAAATTTGGAGTTAGTTTTATAGTTCCCCTGAGATTATATTCTGTTCTGTTAAGAATCACAGAAATTTAAATGAAGAATTAATGAAGAGTCATATGAAATTTGGCATTGTTTTATTGTTTTGGTTATTGTACGTCTTGTGACAGTTCAGAAATGAAATGACCAGTCCGGTGCTAGAAAGTAAAAAATGACATTCGACCTACACCAAACCTAACTGATAGTGTTAACAAAAGAAAAAGTGAAATAAAAACATATTTTCTGAAGCAGCCATGCCATTTGAGCTTGCTTCTTCAAGTCTTTGAGCTATTTTATCATGATTCGTGTTTCATAGGACTCGCACCCAAGCACATCACAAGTTGCAGTGCTGTAGCAGGTGAACTACTGAGCAGGTTTACTATCAGAAAAGCCGTAAATATGAAGTGATGCAAGCCTCACATGTGATTAAAATAATAAACTATTTAAATAACTTATTAATAAATCTTTATTAATTGATATGTCGCTTTAGTCATGGTTTGTGTGAAATTGAATAAAATTGGTTTTACTGTGTTTTACTGCTATTAGTGTTCATTTCAGTCGGAAACTGTAGTTAATTTTATGTTTTGAAGTTTTGCAAAAAATGTAGGGCGAGGCACATTTTTTTCCATTTAACTTTTTTTTTTTTACTCCGTGACATCATCAGTGATCGGTGACAACATTTCTGTTCTCTACTGAAACATGAAACATGAAAAGAGCGATAAAAGCGATATAAAGAAATGTGCATTGTTAAAATTTAAATTGTAGTAAGAGCATCCATGTTACAGGCCAATCACATTTGATAAGTTTATGCACAGATTTGCTGTGGAGCTGTAAGGGCTGCACATGATTGATTTGACTAATAATAGTAATTATTTTTTATTGAACAGTGGTTTTATTTTATTTTATTTATCACTCAGAAAATCTCCTTTTACCACAGAGCTTTGGTTTGTGCCTTCAGTTAAATCAAGATAACATATGGCCTCTTGTGGCCTATTTACTTTTACTGCATTATTTTTAATTAAACGGTATTTGCTTCATATCATGTGTGTTTTGAACTTTTTCATATTTCATGGATGCTTTATGGGTCTATGCAGAAAGCAGAAGTACGTAATCACAGATTTTGAGCTTTGAAAGACTATGAGCCCATTAGCACTTTTTAATCTGTCATGGAGCCATACAGTCTTTAGGTCAGATTAAAAATGCCAATTTCTAACAGTAATGTTATCATTATATCCCCTCGCTGCAAAGGCGCAGTTTTGTGATCTGCCAAAAAAGGCATTATCCTCCACCTCTGGGGGCTCAGCCTCAGCCCTGTTCTTTTGGTATCAGAGGTCACTGGCAGATTAATTTCTTCTGACGCACAGGCTGTTAATGGAGCCTGGCTCAAAAGGTTGCATGTGCCAGACCAACAGATGCCATTTCACTAGTCCTGTTATTTTGTTATGAGGTTTGTTGGCTTTAAAACAGAGCAACCCAAAAGCCTCGATCGTAGCCCCAGAGGAGAGGTAGATCTTGGCCTGTTAAATGATAGCTTGCTAAGAGACGCAGCTAGAGTAGCAGTGATATTTGTCTCTGCACCAGCACTGTGCCAGCCATTCCTTTGCCTCATTGGCTTTAGGATGGATCAGTGAGTATGGGCCCATTTCTGGAAAACATTGTCAGGCCTAAATCACAAATATGGAGCTTTTTAGAGCTAAACAAAATTCAAGGCAAATTCTTTGCTTTGGATGTAGCTGTGGAAAAAAAATTGAACCAGCCACATTTATTTGTGTGTGTGAGTGCATGCGTGCATCCTATGGCTTTTCAAGAGCTAAAACTGATAACGGCTTGAAACAAGCTTTAAAAAAAAAAGATATTTGTTTGAAATAGCCCATGGCAGTTAATCAATTATCCATTAATTAATGAATTAGTTTTTAAAAACCTGTCTAAATAAATTTAAAACCATCCTTTTGCTTTAAAGCTGAATACCAGTGTACCATCATACATGTACTGCACTCAAGAATTGATTGCATTTTTTACATGTTTAACAGTCTTACAAAGTGATTTAAAGAACTGTGCATTGTTAAAACTGCAGTCCATGTTACAGGCCCATTTGATTAGTTCAAGCACAGCTTGCTGGTGAGCTGTAAAGTGTACAATTGATTTTATTTTGATTTTATTAATTTATTTAATGGCTAATAATAGTATTTGTTTTTATTGCCCGTTTTTGTAGTTGTTATTTATTTTTTGGATTTTTGTATTTTTTTTTATAGCACCTTTTATAAAAGCTTCTTTTACCATAGACTTTTGATTTGTGCCTTCAATACATGGTTAAATCAGGTCTAAACAAACTTGAAAAATTATATTTGATTCAAATAAGACCTGCCAACTAATCCATTAATCAATTCATTATTTTAAATGATTTTTTAAAATTATTGTCATTTTCAAAATACTATTTATTTTATTATTATTTTTTATTTTATTTTCATATCCTTAATCCATATTCAGTCATGCACATTCTGTTCTGACATAAGATATGCTCCAGTGGCCCGTTTATTTTCATCCATGCATCTGTGGATTGGTTTCATGGTAATCAAATGTTTTGAATTTCTTTCTTTATTTATTTTGTGTGTGTGTTGATTCATTTGCTTTATATATTTAGGAAAGGTATTGTCAGGTCATAAATGTCATATAGAGTAGAATGAGTCATAGATTAAGTGTCTGCTGTCACTCTCCAATTGAAAAGTTAAAAGTTAACATTGTGTTCCCAAATGTCTCTAATCTTTGGATGGATTTAAAAGCCTCTTAAAGTGCAATGCTAATAGAAAGTGTTATTATTACAAAGTACAATGAAAAAAAGACTGGAGCCAGAGAGAAATCAGAAAGAGCTATAATGAGTTATTAAATAGAGGAGCAAAGTGTTCTGAGGTCTATAGAGAATAAAAATGACCCCTTTGAGTCACCATTGCTGGCATTTTAAACTAATTCTCTGTCCATTATTGGCTTGCCATTGAACTTGGTAGGGGTCTGTCTCAAGCGTAGCGAAGGAAAACGCGGAAAAGGGTGTATTGTCTTGTAAAATAAAAAAGGATACATTTGCTGAAGTCATGCTAAGTTAAAAACTTTTCATTGCAGGACAATGTTCTCACTTCACAAATGGAAAGCCATAATCAATGCACTGTTAAAGGCTGTTTTTAAAATCTCCACAATGGACAGCATAATCACAAGGAGCGTAAACAAAATCTATTAGTCATTATTAATTAATTAGGGCCTATTGACTGCTCTGAATCATTTGTCCTGTGCTGTAACTTGCGCGTATGCGTCTCCCCACTTCTTCTTTACAGGGAATGTGGCCCTATGTACGAAGACTAAAAAATTAAACCATAACATGAAAATAATCAGCTTGTCGTGTCTGCCAGGATTTTAATACTGGTACTTCCCTAGTGCTAATTTCAGGTCTCTTGAATCAGTCTCTTTCTTCTCACACAATAAAACAAACTAATTTAGTAAGTAGCCATGTAATAAGATGAATAATGTACATACACCTGATCATGCTGTCAGGGCTTGTTTTGCGATAATGAGCGCCTGACTGTACATGATTTCTTATGTTTCCCTCCTGTTTCCCCAATCATTTAGAGATGCTGGTGGGACGTATGACTAACATATTATATGTATATCAGTAATGAGTAATGTTTACAGTAAAGGTACACTACTGTTCAGAAGTTTGGTGTAAGATTTTTTTTGTTTTAAAGAAATGGTATTTATTTTTAGCAAGGATGCATTAATTTGATCAAAAGTGGCAGTAAAGACATTAATGATGTTACAAGAGATTTGCATTTCAAATAAATGCTGTTCTTTTGAAATTTCCAGTGGATCAGTGGATGTTATTTGAGCACCAAATGAACATATTGTGATTTTGAAAGAATGATGTGACACTGAAAACTGTAGTAATGGATATTGAAAATTCAGCTCTGCCTTTACAGGAATAAATGATATTTTAGAATATATTAAAACAGAAAAGAGTTCTTGTAAACTGTAATAATTTTTCACACTATTACTGTTTTGAATGTATTTTTGATTAAATAAATGCAGCCTTGATGAACTGAAGAGCCTTTAAAAAACATGGGGGAAAAAAAACCTTTATTGACCTCATACTTTTGAATGGTAAAATGTGTATAATAATATAGTTAGGTCAATGACATGACCTTCATTTATTCAAAAATACATTAAACATGCTATTCTTACATGTGTTTTAAAAAATATATATTTTTCCTTTTCTTATGGTAAACACTATTATTTTGTAATTGACCCAGTAATTTTTGCTGGAAATTCAATGACTAATTGTTAGCATGAGGCTGGTTTTTGAAAAATCTAGTAAATTTGATTCGCAAATTAAAGATACTTCATGTTAGATTTCATGTTTAGAAGTTGATGGACACAAAGCAAACATTTGTATTGTTGTATGATATTTGCCGGCCAGTTGATTTGTAGAGATGTGCACACATGCAGTGCACTCTTACCTCAAGAGGATGCAAAGTATTGTAGTTTGAGTTTAGCATTGTCTCTTGTGGGGAGCAGGCAGGCCCTCTTTCTGACCACAGATGCCTCTGCACCATGAACGTGTTCCCTGCTCACGTGGCTCACAGCCGGGATTAATTGCCACCGAGCCCTCTGTGATCCAGGAATGCAATTACCTACTGACCCAAATCATCTACTTGGCAGGAAGTCCTTATCCCTCACACCGTGCTGCCAGCACCTGCCAGTGGACACTTCTCTTTCCCCTGTCTCTTTTTATTTTTTCCTGCATCACACAGCTGATGTCTGGCAAGGAATGCTCTCATCAAAAGCAGCTGTTATTTTCAAAGCAATATGAGTGTTCATGGAATATGCGAATGTTACAGAGTCGTAAGCCATGAGACTCCATGTGTTACAATGATTTTACCACAGGATTTAACAGTGGTAAAATTACACTGAAGTACTCAAGTGACTTTTGTGTTTTTGATTAAGACTAACCAATGTTTGATAAACGGATACATTTATAAATATTTAATAATTTTAAGAATATTCTTGGCTATATGTGTGTATATATATATACAGCATAGACAAATATTAGACAAACACACACATACAGTTCAAAAGTTTGAGGTCGGTGAAGTCTCACCAAGGCTGCATTTATTTGATCAAAAAATACAAATTAATAATTACTGTGATACATTGATTATCCATCATTACTCATCTTCGGCCATTTAAAATAGCATATCTTCTGGGTTTTTCATCATCCCTTTAACGCCGTGCACACGGATTCTTCAAACTCATTTTACTAATGCCACGATTATGATGTTGAAAACAGTTGTGCGGCTTAATATTTTTGTGGAAACTTTGATGCATTTTTTTGTGTTCTCTGATAAATAGAAAGTTCTAGAGAAGCTCGTTTATTTCAAATTGTAATTTTTTGTAAGAATGTAAAAGTCTTTAATGTCCCTTTTGATCAAATTAAATAAAATTATACATTTTTTAAAATAGAAACCTTACTGACCCAAACTTTTTACTTCTATATCATAAACTCTTATATTTTTTTATATTAAAATGTTTCTTATATATTATATGTGTGAATATAAGTGTGTATTCGAATATGGCTTCTCCAAACCAGATTTTACATTCTATTAGTTTTTAAGTCCAAAGAAATTAAACTATTGGGGGAAAAAAAAAAACTATTGGAAATTTTTGGCTGTAATGACCTAAGTAAGGATTACCAAATGAATCTGGGCTTCCCCTGGTGTCTCATAGGAAAATGATTCACTAGTGTGAGGATTGTTCTCTGAGCATCATAATCAAATTTGTTCGGCCTCATAGCCTCTGATCCTGAGTTACACTGATCAGAACATTTGTATTGAAACTATCTCTCTTTCTTTATGTGCATGGAGTCAATGCAGCGCATGCTTTGAGTTGGTCAGAATTGGCAGTTATCATTATTATGTTTATCCAAAGGGGGTTTTGAATGTACATGTGTGTCGAAATCATAAGTGTTTTAATTTCCTGGACCACTCTGTGAGTCAGTCAGTGGTCGTCATCTATAACCTTTGTAATGATTTCATATGGGAGAGTGAGAGTGGGAGATTTCATCCAATAGATGTTCTCAAGTTGTTTCTTTTGTGCCGTTGTGAAACAGAACAGAAGAGCTTTGACTAGAATCCTGTTGTATCATCAGCGCCGGCAAACAACAATCCTTCAGTTATTTAAAAGTTAATGAATGAACTAAAGCAAGAAAGGTTTACTGTATGTGCCCCACTCTCATCTTATAGAGATCAAAGACTGGGAAATTACCAATGAACAAAAGCCATCCAGTCATGTTCAGTCGTTGTTGGTTTCAAATCATTATAAAGCATTAAGAGCCAGACTGCGAATTAGAGCTTACTTAGTCTAATGGTGATTTATTTAGCTGAACACTGTTTTAGTTTTTTTCAGCAAATTCAGGGAATCACTGTTGTGTTTAATTAATGTAAATATCCCATTGCAAATATTATTTATTTATTAATTAGAACATTTAAAGAAAAATAATAAATACATAATTTATAGTATGATTTTAAGCAATATCACAATGTTATATTATTGTACTGCATCTTACATTTTGAATTTCCTTCCATTTACTTCCCGACATATTTTACCCCAAAATGAACATTGTGCCATCATTTACTCACGCTCATATCACTCCAAACCCAATTTTTATTTCTTCCGCAAAAAGAAAGGTTTAATAGAATGTCCACGCTGCTCTTTTCAATAAAAGTACATGGAGACTAAAGGCTAAATCACCATGCAAATTATTCACTACATTTCAAGTCTCCTGAAACCATACAATAACTTTGTAAAATTTAAGTGAAATTTAAGAAATATACAGTAAATTTATGTCTGCCACAATTTCTTGCACCATTTAAATCTGTGCAAGTGCAAATGTGAGGTATGGCATAGGGGAATACATGTGGACATTCAGCTCTATTAATCGTACAAAACTCCCAAATGACTTCAGAAGATGTGGAATTTTCTTTTTTTCTTTTTCTTTTCTATTTACAGCCCCCGGTCACCATTCACTGTCATTGTATGTGTTAATTTTTGGGTGAACTGTCCCTTTAATGGATTATATTGAAGTAACGTCATGGACTTTTAGCTTAGTTTGCATGTTCATGTAATCTGTTTCTAATTTCTGTGCTTGGTAATACTGAGGCAAATGAGTCAATAATGTGGCACCCCAGAGAAGTGTGGGAAAAAGTAATATTCCCAGTGTAGCATCACTCGCCAAACATGGGCTGAAATAGAAGACTGTATTACCAGCTATATTAGGGGCCATGGCTGTTCTGTGCCATTATAAGCCTAAACCCTGACGAACAGGATTAAGCACACCAAAAATACAAATTCTCATGGATAGAGTTTTATATTTTCAAAGAACTCCTAACTGACACGTCATTGGATAGATTGGGATGATCCGAGGTATTCCAGAGAGAGCTAAGAAGGATCATACTGAATCCAAAGAGCTCAGCAGTAAAAACCTTTTTTCCTGGTGCGTTTGCCTGCTCTGTTCTAAATTTTTGGCTAGAAAGAGATGCGAGAGGGTGAGATTATAGCATTCCTGCAGCTCCGCAGGGATGTTGTTTGGGGCCAGAGCTTCCTAGATCACTGCCCTTGATGCTATACATAGAAATATCCAGCCTAGGCCTCAAAACTGGTCAATTACTCGTTATGGTTTAAGTTACATCATCATCCTATTCAGGATAATGGAAAAAATAGTATGAGAATGAAAACAAACCACAACAAAAGGTCAAACAAAGGGTTTAATGCATTGTCCTGCGGCATAAGTGTGCTAAGGGTTTAAAAAAGGGCTGAAAGCACAGAGATGCCATTAAAAGGAGAGTTGTGTTGGGTGGGTTTGAGTGAAATTAATTTGTTGCGTATAGCAGCTAAAAGGATAAAAGCCTGGATTGCACTCCACACATGTGCATTTGTTTTCCCTGTTGGAAAAACATTGACGACTCATGGTGGTGTTTTCCTTTGGGTTAAAGCATCCACATGTCCTATGTACCGAAAAGTGGCAACCCTCGCTCACAATCATCCGGATATGGGACTTTTGGGGCAACTGGCCAAGCTGGAATGTTAGGGTCAAAAGATGTTAACATAAGCAGCTTTAAATAAAACCGTCTTTGCACTGCACTGGCAACACAGAAGCTGTTTCTGAACCAAAAGGTGCATTATTTTGGACTGTTTAATGCTGCCCAGAGGCACTGCATTTTATGCAAACTGAAGAAAAACTGAAGGCTATGATAGATTAGTGGTTGCATCTATGTGGTCTATGCCAGGGTTTTCCAAAAGGTTCGCAAGTTGATGTAAAGCTAATAATTAAATTAAATGTAAAACATAAAAAGTGGTAACTTGTAGTGTAAAATAAAATTATTTTACTAATTAATAATAATAATAATAGACCGTACAGATGTCTTCTACAACAGCAATATGTGATGTTTTTATATAAGATAAACATCTAATATTGCTGTTAAAATCGTCATATATGACAAAAATAATTAGTAAAATGTTTTGGCCAATTTGTGCCAAAAAAACACCAACAACTAGAATTTATCAGTATTGCTTTTCTAATATTCCAGATTTATACTGTTAACATATCAATTCTAAAATCTCAAAAATTACCACCCATTTTTGATACATTTGGTTTTCTTGTATTTTGTTGAATATGTTTTTAGCATCTTGTTTTTTTTTTTTTATTATTTAGGCGAAATTTTATAGAATTGTAATAAAATAATCAGTAAAGGAAACAATACCGATCAATATTGACCAGCAAATATTTTTAGATATTGGCGGCATTCTTAAATCAGTTTACCTAACTCATGTTAGAAATGAGGAAAATACATTTACCTGGGGTTCATGTTTAAAGATCTCTTCAGTGGGACTCCCTGAAAGCTGACTATGTAAGGTAAGGGAAAGGAGTCTGTCAATAGAGGATGGGTAACGCTAGTACAAGTGCAAACTGAATCCGTTAGGGCTGTGTCATTATTTAGGTGGATTTAGTTTTCAATGATTCAGTTTCATCAAGCCATTTAAATGAGTTATTCTGGCATACAGATAAGTGTGGTTATTTAAACCAGCTGTTGTTTTTTTTTTTTTGGTGGGGGGGTGGGGGTGGAGACTGCATTTAATAAACTAGAACTATATAAATATCTTTGCTATTTATTAATTTAATGCACCCTTGCTGAAGAAAAGTATTAAATTCTTAAAAAAAATCTTATTGACCCCAAACCTTTGAATTGGGGTGTGTAAATAGAAATTTAAACATCTCTGTTATTTTGTGTATAAAAGTAACATTTAATCGTGCAAATATAGACAAAGTAGTTCGAATTAGTTGTGTCAGTGGCTTGCATTCTTTTAGGATTTGTAATTTTTTTTATTGTCCTATTTTAAGTTAGAAGTTTTTGTTATTTTTTGTTTTGCTTTATTATTTTTTCAGAGTCTTATATGGCCACTTGAGAGGGATGGTACTCTTTTGTAAAATACTGCGTTGAAATAGAAGGCGAAGAGACACAGGAAGAGGGCTGGATTTTCAAATCCTTGTGTTGCCGGTCCAAATATAGAAGGAAAGTTTCTAGTAGCTGAAAATTAAAAAAAAAAAAAACCCTGAAAACTTAAATTCCTTGCATTGTGGGCATGCCTGCATGCTCTTAAACTAGGATTGGACAGGTGGTTGGGGAGAGGGTGGGTTTACTGAATGTCCTGAACATGCAAGCCAAAAAAATAACCTCAAAAATGAGAGGTATGAGTTTGTCCAGCTGTTTTAGCGTTTTATAAAAGTCCTTGTTGTGATCCACAATCCTACTTACTGGAGGGCAGTCCATCATGTTAATGGCTGAGGCTGATAGGATGTTTTATTGGATGGTGTGGAGTGAATTTGCATTGTGTCAGAGTGTCCCATGAGGATGACAGATGCTGATTTGATAAATTGCATTATACACACCAGTCGCTTTCTGAGATCAGTGGCGGACTACATAGAAAGTCCTGCCCCATGGTATAATGCTGTGGGGTACAGTTAGTCCCCAATCTCTGCAAAACACAACACGTACACCCACCTACCAGAACTGACTCTGGAATAGATCTCAGCCAAGCTATTCCTTAGGGTGTTCGCATCTGTGTGGTTATTGTTAAGGCAGCGCTAAAGCAGCCTACTTTGGTGAATATAATACAAAACAAGTGTAACTCCCTGTAGGCAGTAAGCTCGTTCTTCTGACAGAGAGTAAATCAGGACTGCTTCGTATTGCGCTTATAATAAGCAACATTTTTATGATTTAGACACATTAAGTGCATCAGCACTAAACCAATAATCTGAATAAAAGCATGCATCTCCTGAAGGCCTTTGACTTCAAAGGAAATATTGTTAAAAGTTCGTATGAATGATTTAAGCCAATGGCAAGAAGAGAGACCGGCCAAGTCAATGGCACATCAATCATTCACAACCGAACATACGCCTGTCTAACTTTTGGCGATGCAGAATATTCCCTGGAAACAAAGAAATGGCCGGAAAGCAGAGAGAAAATAATGGGAAGACATTCTTGCAGCAAAGTTCCTTGATTATTACGCCGAAATGAGAGTATAGTTCCTAGCCATATCGGCCATGAATATAACTACTTAGTACATGATGTAACTACAGAAGAGTCCAGTTTTAAATAGGAAAAATATAGAAACTCTTTGGTCATTTTTGAGCGAGATGCAACGGTCTAATCAGATTCAATGATCTATGCTAAGCTAGAGCTAAAAGTGCTACTGCCAGACCCAGAGATCAGCTGAATGGATTAAAAGTTTTTAAAACTCAACTGTTTAACTCTAGGGGAGTTGGAAAATGAGCCTATTTTCAAAAATAGTGGAGTGTTCCATTAACAGCATAAAGCCAGCATTAGATGTGTTAATGACAAATAAGAATGTCTACAATAAAGAGTGTGAAAAATGTAGTAAAAAATATAAAATATTGTTTTTAAAATTTGAATAAATGTGGTTGTGCACAATTTAATATTTTTTAAATAAAAAAAATATAAATATATCACAATTTTAAAAATAAATAATTTTTTTCAAGGTAACATTCTATATTTTGTATACATATCAAGAATTATTCATAAATTTTAAAAAAGTTTTGAGAGTAGCAATACACAATATTTTACAGCCTAAACTAGCCTTTCCTTGTCATAAAAAGGTCAAATGATTTTGATGATTTAAGAGACTTATTGACCTCGACGAACAGCCCTGTCTGTGATATCATGTCCTGTTTTAAGTTTTGTTTGCATATTTCAACGTGTTTGTGGGTGATTTTTCTGAGAAATATTAATAAAAGATTATTGTACTTAAGGTTTTCTTTTCGAGAATATCATTCTTATTTGTTCATTACGGTAATGGAATAGTTTTGTTCTGTCATAATAAAAAAATAATTTAGAAAAATCACATTAGTGCTTTTAATGTATTTTGGAAGAAATTTATAGATTGGGACAAAAATGTGCATCATGTCATTGGACCCAGATGCATAACAGATATATATAAATATTGTTTTTATGGTTCAAATTGGAGTCATGGTTATTTCTGTTCTCCACAACAGAGTTAAAAGGCAAGGCAAAGGTGAATTCACCTAAATGTATTTTTTTGTCAGGCATTGAGACCTTTCTGGTCTCTCTGTAATCATACAGTGTGCATCAGCGTGGCCTCTGTCAGCACTTAAGACCATGTGAAGGTCTTCATGTTAAATTGCCCCTCTGATCCTCAGGTGCTATGTGGTTGCATTGGGCCATGGACAGTGATAGTGGTCTTCTAGGCCCTGATCCACCTCAGCTCAGTATACTAAAACTGACCTTGCATGCGTACAATACATTATCCTGGGATTCCACAAAAGAGACTCACTGAACCACTGGAGGCTAACTGGGAATAATAGGAAGTTGAGTAGGGAATGGTTCAACCATTCATTTTTATTAAACATTATATTAAACTTAATAGAATGTAAAATTAAGTGATGTAGTTGGTGTAAGAGGAAAAAAAGTGCCATATTTGTAAACATAAAATTACATTAAAAGATTAGCTGGAAATTTTGTCAACATTTATAGTGTCACAAACATGACTTACTTTCTTCAGGAAAAAAAAAACAGAGAGGGAAATAAATAAATAAATGTGTCTAGAACTTAAGGTTTAAAAATATCATATGATATCATAAAAATAGTCCATGGCTTTGTGTGATGAACAGAGTGAAATTTAATTACTGATTAGTGAGGCACCAAAATTCATCCGAAACGGAAATGAAAGTTTTCATTTAGCTGAAAACTGAAACTATTGGTTAATTTGGTTTGCCACTATTATTGAATCATTATTTTCAATGATCCAGTCACAAGTTGAGTCAGTGAGTTTGTTTGGATCAGTTCGGAAAAGATCTGGATGAAAATAAAGGATTAGTCAAGCATTTTTGCGTTTTTGGCCCCTGACAATTCCAGATCCCATTCACTTCCATTATATAGAAAAAAAAGAGAGTGGCCAGGATATTCTTTATACATTCAAGCTTTGTTTTTCATGGAGGAATGAAAGTCATACAGGTTTGGAACGACATGAGGGTGAATAAATAATGACAGTTTTTCTCCAATACAATGAGTCACATATTTTGCAGAAGAAGAAGAAGAATTATTTTGCCAATTACATAAGAGAGAATCCTCACACAGAGGTGAATGCAACAGATTTTTCCTCAGTTATGGATTCACTTATGGCCACTGGCCATGAAGAATTTATGAGTCTATTTCATTTATTGGTGTAGTCATTCCAAAGGCACAGAAATGTTGCCAGCTTTCAACTAAATTGTTTTGAGCCGTATTTCACTGCTTGTTGGCTGGAGATTCTAAAAATCACATGATGCTTTTCTCCTGCGCTTCTTGAAAAATGGGGTTTTGAGGCAAAAGTGTCATGGGCTGATTTTGTTTTCCTTGGTTTAATTGCAAAATATGCCATAGGAGCCAAAAAAAAAAATTCTTATTGAGACAATGAAACCTTTATTCAGAATCAGGGTTATTATCGTTAACTAAAACTAAACCATAAAAAAACATTTTCATAACTTGAAGTAAAACAAACATTAACAGAAATAAAATATAATTTCCTTTATCTTATTTTATAAACTTTATTTCATCTAGTTGTCAAAGCAACATTTCGTTCAGTTTAAGTATCAAATAACTCTGAATAAAAACTAAACCACTAAAAAAATATATAGACATAATGTAAAAAAAAATTAAAAAAGATAAAATAATGAAAATTATAAAAATACTAAATACAAAAAAAAAATGACTACAACTTTAACTTAAATTAAGATGAAAATATAAAAATAAAATCTAATTCTAAATACTAACAAAAACTGTATTCGTATATCAGTGATATTAACATAACACTTCAGGATACACTGATACTTAGAGGAATCATATTAAAATATTTTGAATAATATGCTTTATTTTAAAAGACAAAGAGTATTTCACTGTTTGTAAAATAGGTTTCTCTATAGTGCATTCATTGTACTGTTAGTTCCTGGATGGCCATGACATAGTTTTTTGTTGTAATTTTATATGTAAATAAGAAAAGTACAAAAATTGTATGGCTGATGAGCGTTTAGACTGTTGGCTTATCTGGCAGGATACAACTTATTCAATGATATGGATGGCTGACTGAACACAATGAGTTTCTATTTTTAATTTTTTTTTGTCTTAGCACCCTCAATCATAGCTTTGAAATTAATGCCTGTGGAGACATTGCAGATAAAAACATGAAGAGAGTCAGTCAGAAGTGATACCAATCACATGTAGTGGCGCTGCTCCTACTTCGTTTTCCCGGTGGTCTTCCTCATGTCTTGGCAACGTGGGGAACTGGCAGTGTCAATTTATTAGAGAACAAAAGAGACACTATGTGGGTAGGGAGTGCATCTGTAGGCCCTTGGAGAGGAAACAGACCCCCCACCTCCTACCTGCGTATGCAAACAGGATGCCGGATGCATCACGTTCCTCAAACAAAAAAAAGTGGAGCCTCATAATTAGCATTTTGGAACTTTTACTTTAGTTTGTTTTTCTTGTCTTCATTTTAAGTTTTCTATTCACACTGTTGTGTATATGCATTCGATATTATTCCAGAGCTCAACGGCCTAGAAAGTTTCGAGTACAATAAGGACTGGGTGGTATGACAGTATTTATATTGTGGCTGTTATAGTGTTTTTGCTAATTTTGTCTATATTGCAGTGTGTAAATACAGCGCAGGACTGCTAAAAGTTTTGACATGTTGAAAAGAAATTTGCCTAAGAAAATAAAGCATAGAACATACTTGATGTTAAAAACTTTATTAAGAACAATAAGCCATGAAAAAGAACTTAATACTCATGCTGTCGACGACTGAAGCACATCCAGAAAGCTGCCTCTCAAAGAGCAGTGGGTTACGTCTTAAGTGAACGCAAGCAATTGGGAGAAAATCTAATTTGTCTCAGTATATTAGATCTGTGCATTAGATCTTAAAGTAGTATCAGCGTAATATACCTGCTGCTATGCTGTTAATGTTAATCAAACAACAAAAAGAAACTCACACACTACTCTTGACTGAATAACTTTAGTAGCTTTAATAAGAAATGTATATTTAATTCATACAGTTATAGTCCTTTTGATTATTCAGTTGCTGAATTACAGTATTTAGTTTTTATTACTGTCTTTGTCATGTTGTGTGTCCTGTTGTTTGCATTTTTGTTCTGATATTTTAATTAAAAAAAAGATCAAATAAAATAACAAAAACAACTATGTTGCGATATATATTGTTATTGTGAAATAAAATGAGCTTATTCTTACCATTAAATAAGCTTTTGATCATATCAGCCACCCCTAAGTACTAGTATTCGTCGAATAAAAAAAAAACTGGCACAAGAGAGCGGCATGTTTAGAAAGCCATGCAAAATTAATGTAAGTTCAACTTAAAAAAAAAACATGTCTCAAGACTTTATGGCGGTTTTTCCCCTTCCCACTGTATCTCATGTTTTTAAATGAAGAAAGTAGCCTACTCTTTGTGATTGGTTTTCGGTCCTTTGTATTAAACTATACCTATATGCATGGTGCTGTTTTTTTCTTCTAATTGTTTAAGCAACTTTATTTATTATGTATGGTTTATAAACATTATTTTAAACATTATGCACTTTTTTTCAAAGATAGTTGTGTTGTTTTATTATGCTTTGAAGAAACGTGCATAATAATTTGCTCGATGCACCTCTTGTGGCCTCAGGAGAGAAGCCAAAAGCTTTTTTTCCCCTAACTGAAATTATGCCTTTTAAATTCGAATATAATACGAATTTAGTTTTACAGTCATTTTGACAGCCCTACTAAGTACAATTGAGTACTTGACAAATAACATCGGCATTATGGACATTATTGTTTTTGTATTGTTTTCTAATAACATTTCTATGAATGTATGAAGGGAAACAGTATATTGGACGTGCTGAGATGGTTTTTCACAATTTATTTTTTAAATCAACCTTTTTTTTTACCTTCATGGTTCATTCAAAGGTCATATGGGTTAGGCAAATTTATGAATTTGTTGTTAGTTAAATAATTTACAATAAACAAATAATACATGTGGTTTATAGATATGGTTTAAAATGTTTTTTAAAATGTTATTTATTTATTTACTATAGGACGATGCTTGATTTCATAATCATCAAATCAATGTAAATTATTGTCCCATTGTCACCGAGATGTCCTCATATATCTTTCTGTCTTTCTCGTTCAGGTCTGTGATCATCTGGTAATTTGTTTTTGCTCCTGAAAAATAATCAGGTAAATATTGAATACTTACATTTTTTGCTTTCCTATCATTCCTAATTAATCTTACTTCATGAAATCCAACACTGCATTCTAACCAGCACGGTCATCTACCTGCACCAGTTTATCAAATGCTAAATGAAATGTCCGAGCAACAGCCAATTAGAACATATCTGACATTTAATAGTTTGTTGTGAGAAACAGGATTTTAGACCAATGAGATTTCCCAGTGGGCGGGGCTAACCGTTCTTAAGACGTAGAATAGAATTCAAGTGTAAGAGCAAATCATTTTAAAGTGTAGTTTTCATATTTTTCTTGTCTCTGAGGTGTAAAAGCGGAATGAACTGGGCTTACCAGGCCATTTTGTTGTTTTATGTAACTTTTGGCTGCTTTACATTCTGTACACTAAAAGAACATTGACGATGAGTCATTCGTGCTCTGCGAGAGAGAGAGAGGACTGAGAGAGCGAGAGAGCGGAGATGAGAGGAGAGGAGAGGGCGGGGGGGGGGGGGCAGATACTTGAATGAACGTGACATGAGTGTCAGAGAGGCCAGTGGCAGGACACAATGTAATTTCTCTGATGTACGGCCTAGTTCCCATCTCATTGCTTTTCCCTTTATGAAACAGACTCACTTTTGCTCAAATAGCCCAATAGATAAAAAAACAGCAGAACAGATGCATTTAGTTACATAATCACATACTTGCAGATCGCCACCCAATTGCCCCTTCCAATTGGCTGACATGAAGGTTCCCAGGGCAGGCTTCATCTGACACACTGTGCAGCCTTCTTCAGATCTTGAGAGGTGGAAATGCATGAAATTTACCATAAGTAAAGAGGAATGTTAGGTGGAAATGTCTTTAATGCCCATTTGACATCAAAATTTACTCCGTTTACTTTCTTAATGAACATTTTTTTTCTTATCGAATGATCTGTGTACATTATGTAAACCTTTTGCCTGACATCATTAATCTGTCTCAGTTTTAACCCATCCTGTCCAACCACCTACTGTAGGTAGGGTTGTATTAGCCATTCGTAAAGTCTTACATTTGAATGTGAAGTCCGCACTTGTGGCTTAGTAACTACTAGCTAGTTTATAACTAACTCTGTATTTAAAGGATAAGTTTGCTGATTTTCAACCAGCTTTGTACTCTTTTTCCATGTTACCTGCACCCAGATATTCCTGTATTTTGTCAGCAAAAGTCTGCCGGATGATGCAAATCATTTTGGGCCATCTGTCTGCGTTTTGACAGGTTCAGGGCTTTTTAACTACAGATCAAATTTTCACATTTTTGTATCTCTGCCCATGGACAGTCAACAGAGGGGTGGTGCCAAAATCAAAAGTGCATTATGGGTGTTGAAGTTTTTTGGCAAAAGGGAACGCCACAGCCCTCTTCCTCTGTTTGCTATTCCCCTTTTCCTATTCCAACCACTGGTCAGAGGCTTCCGTAAATAGTTAGTTTATATGTAGAGTTAGTTATGTTTCATTGAAGTGCAAACCACAAATATTTAGTAACCTATTGTGTCGCAACTAGGTTAAATTGTAACTTATGTACAACTCATACAACCGACCCCACTTCCCATTATGGAAAAAAAAAATCGGGTCTGGATCGATGCGAAAGGTTAAGGAGCGAAAACTGAACGAGAGAATACGATAGAAAGGAGTAGGAGAGAAAGAGGGAGAAATAAAGTACAGTGAAAAAGTTCAGGTACAAGTGAATGGGGCCATTTGGAAGGATTCTCAATAGAAAAGGTGAAACGTATCATTTTAGTGTAGTACACGAAGAGAAAGCCTCAATATTAATTTTTCTGTTGAAGCTTGTGTATTATTTGAGCTGTTTGAATTATTTTACAGTTGTTGTAGGGACGTTATCGAGATAGCTATGATCTGAGTTAACAGAGTGTAAACAGATAGGACAAGTACACCAGAAAAGGTTAAAAATAAATTTAACAATGATGTATGACACATGTTGTTAACATATTGGGGTTATAGGGGTACTGTTAAGCGCGCGCAGTGGGGTATTTACCCACAGGACCAAACGTGGGGAGGGGGGGGGGAGATTGGGGTGAAACGGGACCGTGTATACACACACACACACACAGCACCCCACACACACACATAAGTAGCATGACAAATGCGTGTTTTTCAATTAAAGACAGCTTATAGATTTAATATGGGCTGCTTTTGGTGCTTGACACCTTTTTATTGGTCATTTGTGTTTCAAGAATAAGGTCCAAGGTTAAGAATTATGCTATTAGTTACTTAAATATAAAACATTTCAACAAACAACATTACAGTAATGAAAGACGACTTCCCTTAATGATCAGGTCTCTTGTGCGGCGGGATGTTGGACTCATGAAAAATAATCACGTAGTTTGTATTCACCAAAACTGATTTACTGAAGTGAAAACACAGACGGAATTGGTGGCAGAGGATTGCGCAGCCTTTCTCGAACAGTTCTGTTCACGATTTCTGATTTACTTAACGTATAACTGCGTGAGGGCGCTGTGATTGGATGATGACAGGTATCCCCCCCCCCCCCCCCCCCGGTGATTCATGTCAAGTGATAAGCACGTGTGAAGGTTGATATCAGTCAAGTGGTTACGAGAAGCGTAGAGTCAAAAAAACGGGACAAGGGAAGTCACTTACGGGAAAAATCAATTAGGCCCAAAATACGGGACGTCCCGGCTAATACGGGATGGTTGGCAACCCTAACGTTATGCCACAAATTTTGACGATTCAGCTTAACTTATACTGAACCCGAAAAAATTCCTACAAGTTGTCTTGCATGGGAAACACACATATGTAGGCTTCCTCTGTAGGCAGTTCATTAGGTTCTGAAGTGGAGCCTTTAAGTTAATTTTAGATTTGCATGAAGACTCATGTCAGATGTCTGTTATGATTTTGTCATTGTATGATAGATGTTTTTCATATGAATGTTATGATGTTATGAAACGAATGCCAGTTATTTCACAGTCACAGTGAGATCTCTGAGGGCCTCCATTACACTAAATGAATTTGTTTTTGCATGTACTGATAGCACTAAACGCTTCTCACCTCTTAATTGATTTTCTCATTCATCTCCGGGGAATGTTGTTCACAGTCATGGCTCTCTTAAGGAGCCATGTTTCAAACAGGCAGCAGTGTGGACAATCCACCCCCATTTCCACCCGAAACTAAGACGTTGCCCTCAGAACTAATAATGGGTTTTAGCGCATGCTTCTCCGATTGATCTGCTAAAACTATAAGTGCAAGCAGAACAAATCCCTGTAATGATTGCCTCAGGAGGGGAGCTAGCACCACACTAAGAGTGTGTGTGTGTGTGTGTTTGCCGGCTCATAGTGCCACTCGCACAAATTATCTCCCCACTGTACATCTCCTCACAAACCTCTTTTCTGATTCATTCAATCAAACTATGCTCTCCACTCCTGTGTCCTGTGTAGTTATGTTTAGGGTTCCTAAGTCCCCAATATACAGTCATGTGAAAAAGAAAGGCCACCCTATGGAATTCCATGGTTTTCCAGAACAGAATAAAAATCTTCTGGTCCTTGGCAGGTCTTACAATTTGGAAAATAAACCTCAGATGAACAACAACACATAACATATCACCCCATGTCATTATTTATTTAACAAAAAATAGGCCAGTATGCAAAAGCTGGGTGACAAAACTAAGGAAACCCTAGATCGGGATTGTAGATCATTTTAGCAGCAATAACTTGAACTAATCATTTTCTGTATGACTTTATCAGTCTCTCACATCATTCTGGAGGAATTTTGGCCTACTCTGCTTTACAACGTTGCTCCAGTTTATTGAGGTTTGTGGGCATTTGTTTATGCACAGCTCTCGCCACAGCATTTCAGTCAGGATGAAGTCTGGACTTTGACTGGACTGTTGCAACACCTTGATTATTTTCTTTTTCAGTCGTTCTGTTGTAGATTTGCTGGTGTGCTTGGGATCATTTTCCTGTTGCATGACCCAGTTGTGGCCAAGCTTTAGCTGTTGGATGGATGGCCTCACATTTGACTCTAGAATACTTTGGTATACAGAGGAGTTCATGGTCGACTCAATGAATGTGAGGTGCTCAGTTCCTGTGGCTACAAGACAAACCCAAAATCATCAGCCCTCCACCAGCATGTGTAACTTTTTTTTTTAGGTCAAACGTGGCGCTGTGCATTATGGCCGAACATCTCCACTTTGGTCTCGTCTGTTCAAAGGACATAGAGTTCTAGAGGTCTTATGGTTTGTTCAGATGCAACTTTGCAAACCTGAGCTATCCTGCCATGTTCTTTTTAGAGAGAAGAGCTTACTTCTGGCAACCCTTCCAAACATGCCGAACTTGCCTGGTCTTTTTCTAATTATACTGTCACACACTTTATTGTTTTACATGTTAACTGAGGCCTGTAGAGTCTGAGGTGTAGTTATTGGGTTGTCTGCAATTACTCCGAGTATTGTATGGTCTGACCATGGGGTGAATTTCCTGGGACGTCCACTCCTGGGAAGATTGGTGTCTGTCTTGAATGTCTTCCACTTGTGAATAATCTTCCTCACTGTAGAATGATGGACTTCAGATTGTACAAGAGTACAGAGACAGGAGAGCCGGTTCTTGATTCTTCCTGTGCTATTCACAAAATAATGTTTGTGAGTGCCACCAAGTCTAAAGGTTCATCTGAAATCACATTCTGAATAGGTACTACATACATTTAAAGATGAATTAACTTTACAGTCATTAAAAAGTGTGTTCTATATAGTATGAATGTAATCCTGATGTATTTCATCCACCATGTTGGCTTTGTCATGTATGGCACCAATTGCATCACTTCACTGCCATTCACAGCTCCTTTCCCATGGCCCCATGGGAACTTGACTTTGAGATGACTTCGGTATCTCTGTGGAAGTAGTGGTTTATCAAACGCAAATCTTATTGGTCACACCAAATTTTCAGCATTGCATATATTTTCACAATATTTGCTATTGTGTGAACAGGCCTATAGACTTGTAAGAAATGTGACTGGTATCTAGTATTTTAACTTTAGGAATTAATTTGATGTTAAAATAAAAATATAAATAAAATAAATCCAAAATAATAATTGACATGAGTGAACATTTACGGTTTGTTGAAACTCTTAGCATGTCGAAATTCATTGCTTTATTCACGTTTTTCTCTTTAAGTCCCCAAACAGAGTATATAATGTTTTAAGAGTGTTATCAAGTTGAAATTAGCTGAAGTTAGAACTAGCTTGGGTTTTTGGCCATTTTTTTAACATTTTATTGATAAGGGACAGGAAATAATAGAAGAAGAAGGGTAACAGGGTCAGAAATGGCACAAGGCTGTATAACGTGTCAAAAAACATGTATTAACCACCAAGCCACTCTCTAGTTTTGTTTTTAAAAAGACACTCTATCTTTACTCCAGTTTAGAAATTTCTAAAATACTATTTCTCACTTACTTTCCAATAAGACCCTATGTCAAGTGATATAGTAGTTCTTCTCCCACAGCCTGCCACGATACTGTCAGAAACATGTTCTTCTCAAACAGAACTGAGGCATCAGTTGTACATGTTCATGTGTGTGTGTGTTTGAGAGCTGACACATGCCCAGTGGTGTTTGTTTTTCAGGGCATGACTTGACCGCTGCTCGGAATTCCATCTCGCTGGCCATCTGAGAGATGAGCTTCAGGGTCCTCTGTCACATTATGCCTGTACCACTGCTTTGAGCTCACAGCCGGATATATTTTTGTTGTTGTTTTTGCGTTTCTGTGGGGCTGTAGGTCTCCATGTACGCAACAGTCCAAATACTAATCATTTAAAGTAGTTCAACTTTAGTCATGCTTCTCTGTAGAGTAGCTGTGCTATCAAAAGCTATTTCATGTTGTATTCATCAGTAAAGCCAGTACAGTACAGCTAGTAGTAAGTAAAGATCACAAGCATTTAACCGACATAATAAGGAAGACCTAAAATGCAGTACATACTCTCAGAAAAAACGCATGGAAACGGTCACCCTTTCAAAAGGTACACCTTTGTACCTTATTTATGTGTGCCTTAGGCTGAACACAATAAACGGCCACTTTAAAATGTGCAGTTTTACTGTATTGGGGGGTCCGGGGGGGTCCGAAAACCAGTCAGTATCTGGTGTGACCACCATTTGCCTCACACAGTGCAACACATCTCCTTCGCATAGAGTTGATCAGGTTGTTGATTGTGGCCTGTGGAATGTTGGTCCACTCCTCTTCGATGGCTGTGCGAAGTTGCTGGATATTGGCAGGAACTGGAACACGCTGTCGTATATGCCGATCCAGAGCATCCCAAACATGCTCAATGGGTGACACGTCCGGTGAGTATGCTGGCCATGCAAGAACTGGGATGTTTTCAGCTTCCAGGAATTGTGTACAGATCCTTGCAACACAGGGCCGTGCATTATCATGCTGCAACAACTGTGATGGTCGTGGATGAATGGCACAACAAAGGGCCTCAGGATCTCGTCACGGTATCATTCAAAATGCCATCAATAAAATGCAACTATGTTCCTTGTCCATAACATACGCCTGCCCATAACATAACCCCACCACCACCATGGGCCAATCGATCCACAACGTTGACATCAGCAAACCGCTCACCCACACGACACCATACACGCTGTCTGCCATCTGCCCGGTACAGTGAAAACCGGGATTCATCAGTAAAGAGAACACCTCTCCAAAGTGCCAGACGCCATCGAATGTGAGCATTCGGTGACGACGAACTGCAGTCAGGTCGAGACCCTGATGAGGACGACGAGCATGCAGATGAGGTTCCCTGAGATGGTTTCTGACAGTTTGTGCATAAATTCTTTGGTTATGCAAAACCGATTGTTGCAGCAGCTGTCCAGGTGGCTGGTCTCAGACGATCTTGGAGGTGAAGATGCTGGATGTGGAGGTCCTGGGCTGGTGTGGTTACACGTGGTCTGCGGTTGTGAGGCCGGTTGGATGTCTGCCAAATTCTCTGAAACGCCTTGGAGACGGCTTATGGTAGAGAAATGAAAATTCAATTCCCAACACCACCCGCATCAAAAAAACGGCAACAGCTCTGATGGACATCCCCTGCAGTCAGCATGCCAATTGCATGCTCCTTCAAAACTTGCGACATCTGTGGCATTGTTTCTGTGTGATAAAACTGCACATTTTAGTGGCCTTTTATTGTGGCCAGCCTTAGGCACACACATCTGTGCAATAATTATGCTGTCTAATCAGCATCTCAATATGCCACACCTGTGAGGTGGATGGATTATCTCGGCAAAGGAGAAGTGCTCAATAACACAGATTTAGACAGATTTTGAACAATATTTGAGAGAAATAGGCCTTTTAGAAAAAGTCTTAGATCTTTGAGTTCTGCTCATGAAAAATAGGGGCAAAAACAAAAGTGTTGCGTTTATAATTTTGTTCAGTGTATGTATATACAGTATATATACATACTGTAATTTCACTATAAAATATATGTATATCTAAAATATTACTATCGTTTTATAATAAGTGTAATGTATAGAGAAGGTTGTGTTCGAGAAAGCGGAGGCCAGACCAATGAAAATAACAAGGAGTACAAATATAGTTGTATTGTACTGAGAATGGTATAAATGTTCAGTGACAATTGCAGCACAGAAGATATCGTGTAGTACTTAGTCAGAAATGTGCAAGAAGCAAGAATGAGATTGAGGTATCGGAGCAAGTTACCATGGTAGTGCAAATGTCAAGTGAGCAAATTTACGTAAAACAGCTGTATTATTGTACAGTGCAGTTTTTTTTTCTTACTGTCACTTTTGATCAATTTAATATATCCTTGCTGAATAAAAGTAATATATTCTTTAAAAGCCCTTACTGACTCCATACTTTTAAACAGTAGTGTTGTAATTCTAAACATTTTTATATTTGTTGTATTAAGACTACAGTTTTCTTTCAAATTGAAAATTTCAGTGTAGAAACTCAGTTCCATGTACGTATATACCCTCCTTGGTAATTTGCAGGCAAGTAAATATTTGTGAAAATCCGAAAAAAAAAGTCTCCAACCGTTCCTTGAAGCTATTTTAGATTAATGTGATGGCAGGCGAATGAGCAGTATCGGCTGCGGAACATGGTTGTGTGTAGCGGCAGCAGGAAGAAGGGAATTATAGCAAGTGTACGCCTGGGGCCAGTGTGTCTGACAGGGCCTGTGCGGGGGGCTCGGTGCAGGGTTCCTTGTTTTGCTCCTAGACTGTTTGTTGCTGCTTTGGATTCCTGGCTCTAAGTTGTTGTTCTCGGGCCAAATTCTCATCGCGCACACAGAGCGAGTCAAAGAATGAGCACTGAGTCCTGCTGCCAGCTGACTTTGAAGAACAACCCGAGCATTCCATGGCAGCCATTGCCGTTACTGGTTCCCTGGTAGAGACACTCTGAGGGGAAGCATTCTCCATGAAATGCTAATGTTAGATACTTCACTGAGCTGGAGATTCCCATGCCATTGGTTAATCCATCACCTCCTTTCCTTCATTTTACAGAGAAGTCATTTGTCTCTTTACACTTTTTAAAAATTCTGCTTAAGCTCTTTGCCCACATTGTAAGTGCCCTTTTTTTGCTTAATTGCTAGAGCAATTGCAAAATACAGTGAAAAATGTCTTTTTTAAAATGCTAGATATTTATTCTTAGATGAACATCATTTTTTTTCACGTTCAACTCCAGTGATTTCTTTAATGATTAATTTGCTTAAACTTCGTTTTATGATGGGATACAGATGAATGAGAAATGACTAAACGTTATAGATAATTTTAGATAAAATCTTATTTTTAAAGTTCATTTTATGTCTGAAATACCTCTTTTGGTTGCTATAATTTAATTTATTATATTATTTTCCACAAATTATTAAAAATGATAATTTAAATTTATGATGTAATTTCCTTGAATTTTAGTCTTAATACTTTTTAAATGAATAGTTTATTATCCTCAAAGTTGGCAAAGAAGGAAGTGTCTAAAAAACACTTAACGTTTTTTTTTCCATCCATCCATTTATTTTTCACCTCTTATCCGGGACTGGGTCATGGTGGCAGCAGGCTGAGTAAGGACACCCATATGTCCTTTTCCTTGGCCACTTCCTCCAGCCCATCCTGGGGGATCCCAAGGCATTCCCAGGCTAGCCGAGAGATCTAGGAGGCATCCTTACCAGATGCCCGAACCACCTCAACCACCTTTCAATGCGGAGGAGCAGTGGCTCTTCTCCGAGTCTGCCCCAGATGTCCCAACTTTGCCCCCTGTCCCTCAGGGTTAGCCCAGACACCCGGCGGAGAAAACTAATTTCAGCTGCTTGTACCTGCAATCTCATTCTTTCGATCATTACCCAAAGCTCATGACCATAGGTGAGGGTTGGTACATAAATTGACTGGTAAATCGAGAGCTTCGCCTTTAGGCTTAGCTTTCTCTTCTCCACGACGGCCCGGTACAACCGCATTACTGCTGCCGCCGCACCAATCCGTCTGTCAATCTCATGCTCCAGCCTACTCTCACTCGTGAACAAGACCCCGAGGTACTTGAACTCCTCTACTTGGGGAATCAACTCACTACCTGAAGTGGGCAATGCACTTTTTTCCGGCTGAGAACCATGGCCTCAGATTTGGAGGTGCTGACCCTCATTTCTGCCACTTTACACTTGGCTGCAAAATTTCGGTTTGCATTTTTATATATATATATATATACAAGCTTATTTAATTTCTGTAAATGTCCATTCAGTAGGACACTGTTGTTCATGATGAATCTCTAATTTGGAGACCAAGTCAATTGCTTTAGAGTCTAAGAGAAATCTCAATTAAATTTTTTTTTTAAATAAGATAATTAAATTTATATAAATTCTGTCATCATTTACTCACTCTCAAGTTGTTCTAAACCTGAGTTAGTTTCTTCTGTTGAACACAAAAGAAGATATTTTGAAGAATGCTGGTAACCAAACAGTTGCTGGTCCCCATTGACTTCCATAGTATGGAGAAGAAAAAAAATACTATGGAAGTCAATAAGGGCCAGAAGCTGTTTAGACTTGAGTCTGAGTCTTTTGGACACTCGCTCCAAACCCGAAGACAAGACCTCAGCTGAGACCACTCTATATTTTTTGATCATCTTTTATTATTTGAAACAGGTTTGTTAAAAAAAAATTGAGAATACATGTCAACGGTTTATTATTTGGTAAAAGTAAAACAATTAAAATTAATTAACATTAACAGAGAAAACTAGAATTTTTATAGAAGAAAAAAAAACAACTAGAACAGAGGAAACAAGACATAAATTCACTAAAATGAATAATAAATAAATAACTACTTAGTTCGATGTAACACAGTTCCTGCCCTGTTTTACATGGAGAAACACGGTCTTGACAAAAGTGTGATTCATTTGTTGTGACATCTATTACAGTACAAAGTGGCTGCACATCATTAACTTCGAATCTGAGTTTACTGGTGGAATGAGGCCGACAATTCATTCTTTCTTTCCTTTCTTGTACTTTCCCTTTCACATCCGGTACCAGTGATGCGTTCTTATCGAGTCTGATTATAAAGTTTGAAAGCAAATTCATTCTTTTCTTCTTCAAACCTGCCTTACCAGATGAAGAACTCTATTAGATGAGGGAAGATGAAACGTGGCAGTTAAGAGTCTGATATACTCAAACGGTCCACATCCTCTCCCATTTGCCATTTTGCATGTGATATTTATCTTGCAGATACTATTAAAATCAGATGAAGCGTTCTTTGACTGATAGACAGAGTGGCTGCGTGGCGTTAAAGCAGAGAGATGATTATCATGATCTGATATTGACACCTCATTACGTTCATACTCCTGAACAGAGGATGCAAAAAACTTTCTTTGTGCGTCAAAGAGTTTGCTGTGGTGTTCTTCTATGCTCTTAACAGTTCTGCTTGAGGCTAGACAAGTTATCTTTCCTCTGTTTTAATAAAGTCATCCAGAGGCAACTGTCATGTCAATGATGGTCAAATGATTAAAAGGGTTAATGCCTCATCTCTAAATTTACCTATCCATACAAATGTGATGCATCCTATATATCCTGTATATATATATGTGTGTGTGTGAATGTATATATGTTTATACAGTGGTGTGAAAAAGTGCCTTTTTAAGGTCATGCCACAGCATCTCAATAGGATTTAAGTCTGGATTTTGATTTGGCCACTCCAAAACCTTATTTTAGTTTTTCTTGAGCCATTCAGAGGTTGACTTGCTGGTGTGTTTGGGATCATTATCCTGCTACATAACCAAAGTGTGCTTGAGCTTGAGGTCAAAAACTGATGGCCGGACATTCTCCTTCAGGATTTTTGTATAACCAGCGAATTCAAAAAGAATGTGGTCCAGATTTGATCACAGCAAGCGGTGCATTACGCCGGTCCTTGAAGCAGCAAGAACGCCGACCATCGACACTACCACCACCAGGATTTCTGTAATAGGTCTGATGTCTTTTTCTGAAAAGGCAGTGTTCCTTTTTACGCCCGACTTAATGGGACACACACACCTGCTCCAAAAATGAATGAGTCAAAGGAACTTTTGTCGCCCTGGACCTGATTGATCAGTTCAAGAGTATTTTCCCAAAAAGTTTGGGAGATCAGCAAGATGTTTTTCTGGACGCAGAAAAACTCGAAGACAAGACTTGGTGTGCTTTTTGCTCAGCAGCGGTGTTGCGTCTTGGGACTAGGGCAGGTTCTGGCCCCGTAACCCAGTATCTTTCTTATGGTGGAGTCATGAACCCTGATTAAAATGCGGCAAAGGAGTCCGGCAGGTTCTTTAGATGTTGTTCTGGGTTCTTTTTTGACCTCTTGGATGAGTCGTCGCTGTGTTCTTGGGGTAATTTTGGTCGGCCGGCCTCTCCTGGGAAGGTTTTCCACTGTTCCTTGTTTTTGCCATTTGTGAATAATGGCTTTCACTTTGGTTTGCTGGAGTCCCAAAGCTTTAGGAATGGCTTTATAACCTTTTCCATACTGATAGATCTCAATTACTTTCTTTTCATTTGTTTCTGAATTTCTTTGGATCTCTGCATGATGTCTAGCTTTTAAGGATCTTTTGGTCTACTTCACTTTGTCAGGCAGGTCATATTTAAGATATTTCTTGATTGCGAACAGGTGTGGCAATAATCATGCCTGGGTGTGGCTAGAGAAATTGAACTCAGGTGTGATAAACCACAGTTTTAACAGGGGGCAAAACACTTCTTCACACAGGGCCATGTAATTTTGGATTTTGTTTTCCCTTAATAATAAAAAAACCTTCATTTAAAAACTGCATCTTGTGTTTACTTGTGTTATCTGTGACTAATATTTAAATTAGTTTGATGATCTGAAACATTAAAGTGTGACAAACATGCAAAATAATAAGAAAAATACAGGAAGGGGGCCAACACTTTTTCACACACTGTGTGTGTATAAATTAAACTCTATTAGTTGCTGGGTAAAAAGAACTAATCAATCGCATTTATTCGCAATTAATTTGATTAGAAACTAACATTAAAGTTTTTAAATATATTTTTATATTGCAATAGTTTCACATTCAATCTTTAATGTAGAAACAACATAAAGACAGTATATATTTTTATATTTGTTTAATGGCATCTTTTTTTATGACTGAATGCCAGTATCAATGATACCAATACTGATTCTCTATAAAATTGCCCCCCCCCCCTAATATTTAACCATTACTATAGCCATTCAACATTACAGTATAAGTGAGAGCTATCAATTTTAACATTTATAAGACTTTAAAAAATAACTTCTAATTTAAGTGAACTTTTACAAGCAGTCTTTCACCTAAACCCATTAGAATAAATTATAATAAATGTCATATTTACCTATGCCCTTCAGCAGAAATATACAGAAATTGAAGTTATCAAACACTAAATTCTAAATGAAATATAGATGAATCCTTAAAGCTACAAAAATTATTGATTTCCTCTTTTTTCTTTTGATCTTTGATTAACAGACATCACAGCAGCTGATTATTAGGTTGTTTTGGCTGCTATTTCTTTAAGAGCTGCTGCTGCTGAATGTGATGCGGATCTGACATGCATCATATTTTCTCACAACTCTTTACCTTTTCTGACCCACTTCAGGTCTTGAAGTCTCTATTAATGAGCTGACGAGTTAAATCCCACTAGTTTGGTGGTACGGGAGAAGGGGGTGTAGTATGACTGGAGTGCCAGTTTGTTTTGTTTTTTTTTTTTTTTTTGTCTTACTGAGGCTTAGCTGTCCAAGGACCGTATTGCAAATCATATTCTAGAGATGTCTTAATGTTGACTCATATAAGTTATTACATGCATGACCATGTTTATGTTGGCTAGCTGCTTTACTGTGCCTTTTTGGGTAACTTCATGACTTAACGCCGATCGCACATCTGCCCCCCCCCCCCCCCCCCCGCGCACGCGATATGTGGCGCTTGTTAGAGAACCAATATGCAGTGTGTACTGATGTTTTTTTTCCTGCGGCCACGGCAGCCTGATTGTGAGAATGTCATATGAAAAGCGTGTGTGACGCTCCCTGTGTAGCACCTGTGTACCGTTCCGTCGCCTGCATCCAACTCGGTTTGGCCTCGTGCGCCTGCTCTGAAGTGAAGTGGACTTTTGCGCGCACTGAAACGTCTCCCGCTTCTCTAGTATTCTTGACGATCTGAGTAAATGCATTCTGTCAGAAGTCTGATGCTTTGAAATTAATAGCAAAATGGATCAGTCAGACTTGCTAGCAGGTTGTGTAGTGGGTCGTTTTTTTGCCTAATAATAGCCAACGTCACCTAAGATGACGTTAATGCGTAAATATTTTTTTTAACACGTGTAAATTGAAATAGAATCTTAGTAGTGGGGTCATTGATGGATTTCAATTATTAGCTGTTACTTCCTTTGGAGTGTTACAAGCTCAGGTTGCATAAAGAAGATCTGTAAAGTTGCAAGACTAAAGTCTCAAACCCAAAGAGAAATTATTTATAAAAGTTAAGAGTTAACCACGACTACCTAAAACGGCTCGTTCTAACACACTTCCACATTTCTACGTCACTGTGTGGGAAGATTTGGATAACACCGCCCAAATGTTCATGCAAGAAAGAAGGCGTAACTTTGATTCTCGATGTAGTATTGTTGCTGCCGCAACTATGTTGTGAAGACGCTGTGTGTTTTTTTGTGAAAGCGAAAATACTTTGTTTGGCCTGCCAAAAGAGGACTATATCGGCTTCGTCATGCCTGGAGCTGATCCACGCTGGTCGCTGAGGAAATACATCAACTTCACACTGTGGATCTCTGGATCGGCTTTCACCGTGGACGAACAGCACCAGCGGAGGTACAGCCCGGGGTTTGTCACATATGTTGCCGCAGACGTTTTTTCAAGCCCCGACGTCCGATCAAATATCTCAGCCGGCGGTTTCGACTCACTCAAGGAGATGCCCGCTGTCACTCAAGCCCGCCAGTTCTGTGACGCATATGTGTTACGTTGTGCAAGGAAACTACGTTTTGTTTGGCCATTCCAAAAAGCAAGACACGACTCAGAAATCCGTGAGTTAAGGGTATTTACAACCCAAAATATTCAGATTGTTGTGCTGCATGAACATTTATGGAGGACCCCTGGTTTTCCTGGATCACTGTAGAGTTAGATACAATTGCCGGCAGTTGGAGCTCCACAGACGTAAGTTAGTACGTTTTTTTTATATTGAAAGGATTTGCACTGACGATCAACGAGTGTTTTTTTGGAGCAGTGCACGAGTAGCGCTTGGTTTGTCATTTCTCCGACATAAATGCAGACATGGTATTTATGTTTGAACGCGGCTTGCCCTGACGTTAAAGCAACGATCTAGTATAAAAAGACAGCATATAGCTCATATAATCCAGTAATTTTAGGTCCCCACTGGTTGCAACAAATGCTTAGGTTAGTAATGTGCGTTTTAAAGTTTTTGTTCTCACTTCGCCTAAAAAACGAGACGGACAGGAGGCAAATAATAAAACAGTATGGTAGGGCGTAACATTTCCGTCACAAGCTTAAGCTATTCAGCCAATCACTGGATAGAACTGGATAGCTGGCCAATCAGAGCACACATCGTTTTTCAGACCGATTTGCTTTGTAAAAATCGACGCGTTTCAAAAAATGCGGGGCATAGAGGAGAAACAAATATGTACGTATTAGGGTGCTGGAAAATAATGGTGTTTTTTAAATCTTAAACCACAGAACGGCTACTTTTCTTACCACCAAAACCAAAATAATGTTTCATTTTTAGCAGCATCAATATGAACCACTCTTTAATTTCGCTTGCGTTATCCGCTAATTTTGACAATCTACTTTAATATATAACATATATATCATATATATATTTACAGTGGGTACGGAATGTATTCAGACCCCCTTATATTTTTCACTCTTTTTTATATTTCAGCCATTTTCTAAAATCATTTAAGTTTTTTTTTTTTTTCTCATTAATGTACACACAGCACCCCTATTGACAGAAAAACACAGAATTGTTTACATTTTTGCACATTTATTAAAAAATAAAAACTGAAATATTACATGGTCCTAAGTATTCAGACCCTTGCTCAGTATTTAGTAGAAGCACCCTTTGATCTAATACAGCCATGAGTCTTTGTGGGAAAGATGCAACAAGTTTTTCACAAACTGGATTTGGGGATCCTCTGCCATTCCTCCTCGCAGATCCTCTTCCAGTCTCCAGTTCTGTCAGGTTGGATGGTAAGCTTTGGTGGACAGCCATTTTTAGGTCTCAATTGCTCAATTGGGTTTAAGTCAGGGCTCTGGCTGGGACATTCAAGAACAGTCACAGAGTTGTTATGAAACCACTCCTTTGTTATTTTAGCTGTGTCCTTAGGGTCATTGTCTTGTTGGAAGGAAAACCCTCGGCCCAGTCTGAGGTCCTGATCACTCTGGAGAAGGTTTTCGTCCAGGATATCCCTGTACTTGGCCGTATTCATCTTTCCCTGGATTGCAACCAGTCGTCCTGTCCCTGAAGCTGAAAAACATCCCCACAGCATGATGCTGCCTCCACCATGCTTCACTGTTGGGACTGTTTTGTACAGGTGATGAGCAGTGCCTGGTTTTATCCACACATACTGCTTAGAATTAAGGCAAAAAAGTTCTATCTTGGCCTCATCAGACCAAATAATCTTATTTCTCACCATCTTGGAATCCTTCAGGTGTTTTTTCATGTGTCTTGCAATAAGGAGAGACTTCCGTCGGGCCACTCTGCCATAAAGCCCGACTGGTGGAGGGCTGCAGTGATGGTTGACTTCTACAACTTTCTCCCATCTCCCGAATGCATCTCTGGAGCTCAGCCACAATGACTTTGGGTTCTTCTTTACCTCTCTCAACAAGGCTCTTCCCGATAGCTCAGTTTGGCCGGACGGCCAGCTATAGGAAGGGTTCTGGTCGTCCCAAAAATCTTCCATTTAAGGATTATGGAGGCAACTGTGCTCTTAGGAACCTTAAATGCAGCAGAAATTTTTTTTTAACCTTGGCCAGATCTGTGCCTTGCCACCATTCTGTCTTTGAGCTCTTAAGGCAGTTCCTTTGACCTCATGATTCTCGTTTGTTCTGACATGCACTGTGAGCTGTAAGGTTTTATATAGACAGGTGTGTGGCTTTCCTACTCAAGTCCAATCAGTATAATCAAACAAAGCTGGACTCAAATGAAGGTGTAGAACCATCTCAGGGATGATCAGAAGAAATGGACAGCACTGAGTTAAATATATGAGTGTCACCGCAAAGGATCTGAATACTTAGGACCACGTGATATTTCAGTTTTCTTTTTTAATAAATCTGCAAACAAAAATGTCAAACAATCTGTGTTTTTCTGTCAGTATGGGTGAGTGTGTTACATAATGAGACAAAAAAAATTAACGAAATGATTTTAGAAATGGATGCAATTAAAAAAGACGGGTGAAAAAATTTAAGGGTGGTCTAGAATACGTTCCGTACACCACTGTAATATATATATATATAATAGATATATATATATATATAATATATATATAATATATATATATAAAATATAGCGTATATAAATATGCAGAGGATTGATTAGCACCACCAAGGCAATATTGTACTCCCACAAGACCACGTCCTCACACAGTCTGTTAATGAACAGTACATTATATTAACATACAAGCTTAAGTTATCAAGATAAATTGCCCGAAAGTATCTTGATTATGAGTTAAGTTGCGTTAGACAAAATATTTGTTGTGATATCTGTAATTTAATATATTTTAGTGTAGGTTTGGACAGTATATCAGATATGTACCATATGATTTTACTGGTTCTGAAGCTTACTGTGAATAAAACAGACACAAAGACCTCTTTGCATAGTTATTCGTATTCGAGTTTGTGGTCACCAGGATCAATGGCATGGATAGATTGTAGTTATTATTAGAATAATCCTGGCCTGTCCCTGCTCTCTTGGCTGCATAGCAGGCTTATAATTGTATGGCTGTGGTCTGTTATATGAGTATGAATAAACATTTAGAATTTCCTCAGCATCCGAACTGTCATTGCAATCCATTGCTTTCCTATTGTTTAAAATAACCGCACTCCCTCCCATTACGTCACTTCCGGTTTTGCCATTTTTCAGATGCTGAAGTAAAATTTTCACACAAAAATTATTCCAGAAGCCTCAAGTAGCATATTTATAAGTATATTTTAAACAAAATCTAGTTCCTACATTATTTTTCTATACATTGACTGGGTCTCTAACCTGCAATATACACTTTAAATCTACGACCTCAGATTAATTTACATAGAGATATCATAAAATAAGATTTTGGTCATATCACCTAGCCCATTTTCACAAGTCTTGATCAGTTTTAAGTTTTGGATGTGTATCAGCTCTATGAGATTGTAAGCAAATATTATTTCAGTTCTGATATGTTCCCATCTACGATATCTTGGGTTTTATCGGTGAAGATTTCAGAGGTAAATCCCTCCTACCTGCTACTTACTACAGTTAGTAACATCCTCAGCAGTACCATAGCTCGATCCATGGTCGATACAGGACAGATGCTGCTCGAGAAGTCAAATAAATGTGAGTGTCTCATTACGATCAAATATGTAGCTGGATAAAATGAGCAGACATGATCGTTGCACTGAATTTAACAAACAAGCAGTAAATGTCTGTGGACAGCATGAGAGATTTGGAATATTAGATTACTGACACATGCCTAAGAATGTTTATGGGATGTGAGTGAAATCAGAGTAGATTTATTGCATGGATTATACATCTACGAGTGGGTCTGAGTTCGTTATAAGCCATCAGTTAAGCGCCGACAGCCATCGGTCATAAGAATTACAGGCCAGGAAAACAACCAAAGGTTTTGAACTTCCTCAATAATCCTCTTTGGGTGTGACAGGGGTCAGTGTTTTTTTTAACTGCGGATAGCGAGTGAAAATGTGATGAATGGAGTTTCTGGTGTGAATGGATTAAATATTGGTCCATCTCCCGTTAGCATGTGTCCAAAGTACTCTGGCTTTTACAACTGACATCTTCTGAGGGCTGTTAGACCCGGGCAGCTTGATAGACAGGACGTACCTTCACGCATTCCCTGATGTCAAATGTGTCAATTTCTGACTTAACATTGCATCACTTGCCATTTCTTCGATGGTGATGACGGGTGCTTGTCAGGCCCTTTTCACATTGTATAAACTGGCTTCAATTGTGTACAACTCGGATGTGCTTTTTTATTACAAAACAAACGAAGAAAGAGCCCTAACAATTTCAAACCGTCAAGAATTTTTAAACAGTAATAGTGTTTCTGTGCGGTTTTTGGAACATGTTTTGTTATGTAGCTTGAAAATGTCTTTAATATTATATACGGTGAACGTGGTGACTGTAGCTCAACCGGAAGTGGACCAGGGATACGTGAACGCAACAACAACATCCAGAAGTTGGGGCGCGTTATGTCCCATGGGCATATTATCACACGCACACCAGGACACACACCACACACACAAACAAACAAAGCGTTGTCTTAGTTAATTGCATGCAATATTATTTCCATAATTCTATATGCTGTTCTTTTTGACTTCTATTCATTTAAAGACGTGATGGAGTGGCTCTACAAAAATACTTGATACGCAAACACAACTGTTTCATCGTGTATATAAGATTTTTTTTGATAAGTACCACATCAGCATATTAGACAAGATTCTGAAGTATCAGTGATCCTGAATACTGTGTAATGGATGGTGAAAATTCAACTTTGCCATCACAAGAATTATTTACATGGTAACTAATACTAATAATAAAACATTTAATAAACAACATTTAAAGTGTAATAATATTATTCATTCCATTACTGTTTTTACTGTATTTTATATAAAATAAATGCTAGCAGCCTTGGTGAGCATAAATGAACAAAAAAAATATATATATATATATTTTTTTTTAACTAATTTCTGTCATTGGGCCTTCTTGTTTTACCACTGGTCAGCCCAAACAGATCATTGGATGAGCACACTTTGTCAGTATTGAAATCGGAAAGAAATAAAAATTTGCCCTATTTATTTTCTTTACAAATGCTATTGGTGTTTTTTTTAATAATTCATCTATGCATATATCTTGTTATTCATTTTTTGACCTTGTAATCTTTAATCAAAATGTCATAACCAGCTCTTCTTGTGATATGACTTTTCCCTTCTGACAAATGCAAGACCATGTTTTAGCTAGGCCAGATGCATTCAGATCTGCACTATGCAATGGCCTCTTATCACAATCCAATCAACAACTGATGGGTAAAACCAAGCCCCACCCTACAATCACAACTTGGAAGGTACTGTATGTTGATTGCAGTTTCCATTTCATGATCTGTATGCCAGGAGCACAGTAAGCAATTCTTGGGCCTGGTACAAAATGCAAAGGCTGGTTTTGGGTTCCTGTTGTTCCTTTCTTATTGGCGGCTCTGTTGTATGATTTTTGGTACAGTGCATTTCTTCCTCCCAAACTGTGCCGTGATGTAGGGACAGTTTCTTCATTAAATATCTGAGGCCTTCTAGAAGAGGCCATGAAGAAAGCAAAGGAATCAAGTGACGCTCTTCACTCTCTCTTGGCCAGCTGTGCGAGTACAGAACCACAAAACTAGGAGTGCCTCAGGCATAGCACAGCAAAAATCAGGCCCATAAGATAGCAGTGTCTATTTCTATTGAACCTTCGCTCAATCGTATTTAGCAGCCATAGCTTTAATTGAAGTGTAGATGTCTCTCTACTGCACAACAGACTGCTGAACAATGATGATGTTTCAGACACTTGCTACTTCTGATACCACCTTATGTGCCAGATCAGAGCTTCCCTTTTTTTTTTTTTATAAAAGGCTAAAATGATTTCCCTCATAGGCCTGTTCTTCAAGACTAGATTTGATCATTTCACAAGCTATTTCCATGGGCGAAGTCTTCTGTCATTTAGACATGAACTGGTCGGTTCAAGGGTGCCTTCAAGTTCACCTGGGCACCACCTATTTTAAACCAGCTCTTTTCCAGCTTGAAATCATCTTTTGGTTTGTCATGGAACTCAGCAGATTTATCTCAGCACTTTTTGTTGAAAAGTTTAGGCTGAATTAAATGTCTTTTGTGTACTCTTAAAGACTTCACAGAGCTCTAAACAATCCTCTTTTTCTTGGTCTGCATTATGTGGGTATATGAAGCATGACTAGATGCATCCGGATGGCAGGGGTTCTCCACTTGTAAAGCTTTGAGCTTCTCAAAATATCGTCAGCCCTTCTCAGTCTGGAGGGAGTGTTTTTGTTGTTGACATGGATGTTGCGGGACGATTCAAAGCAGTATATAACAGGATGATTAAGGACGTGTAATGAGGTTTAATTGAAATAATGAGGACTGAACCGAAATGACAGAAAACTGTCAAATATGAAGAGGTCCAAGGTCAGGATCTGGTACAAAAGGTCACTGAATTAGAGAAGATCTGTATGTCACATTTCAACTCGCATAATGAAATGATTCAGTTGAAATGTCTCACTTTTCGAAAACCATGAAAAACAAACAAACATTAAAAGATTTCCGTTTCGTGAATGCCAGATGTTTAACACTCTCTGAATTGAAAATATCAAAAACAAAGAAAATTTAAATGACATTTATAGGCATGTTTTTCACATCTGATTCAGTAAATTGACCCATTTCATTTGAGAGTCGTGATCTATTTGTACATGCAATGTCACCACTCATCCCAGCTGTCCGACGTTATTCATTTTATCTTAAGTTAGTACTGATTGTAATGGTTGAATATGGAACCAACGGCATGTTCTCTCACTTTCTTTCCAGTTTTCTTTTCCAATTCTCCATTGACAGTTGAATCCAACTGTCATTAACTAACCATGTATGCAACGAGCAACTTAGATTGAGTCTTGTGGTATTCTGTCTCCATGACCTTTCTGCAAATATATTTCAATTGAGTTAATCAATGCAGTGTAAATGCTGTTGGTTTCCAGGTAATAAAAATAATTACCAATTACCAAACTGATTTTTGGGACGACAGACTATTGAACTTTTTTTTTTTTCAATTGCAGGTTTTTTTTAACCCACATTGTAAATCACGGTAGTGCTGACAACCAGTAATAAAATGAATTTATTGTCACAGACTCATGACTGTTTGTGTGTTTAGGGTCACAGTGCAATTTTTCTTCATAATATTGATGCGTGTGTATAGTTCTGGTGAGTGTATTTGTTTAAACTTCCTTTATTGCAAAGCTGATCCAGTTTAGAAGACCCAAACTATCTTTAAAATAATTCTGGGTGGACATAAGGATCATGTCTTTTCACATGACCCTTAATACAGATTTCTACCCACTTAGATGCATACTTCCTCTTCTCACATCTCAGCATGGAGAAGGACTGATCTGAGTCATCTGAAAGCACACCAAGCCATAGCGAGAGAATAACTCTCTCAGTATTAATAGCAGACTTCTGCTGTGATCCTGCAGTGAGAAGAAACACTCAAATGATGTTCCCGGCCTGGGCTTTAACCTTTAATGTTTTAATCATTCCAGAAATGAGTGCAGTTGATTTAAAGATCAAGGCTGGAGCTCGCTCTGTACTCCCTTTAGTTAGAACAGGTTGCTATCTAAATCATCTTTCTTCAAGATTAGCGTGTCAATCATTTAGAATGTCTGAACTAAGCATGCAGACTTCGTTTTAAAGGATTGACAATTCTATAGATGTGGATATAGAAATGAAATGGGAAATCTTATCATGTCAATCATATTTGAAACATCTGTTATTTCTTAATCTCACCAAACCTTTGAGGATGTAATTTACTCTGCAGGATTTCCCACTTTGGAAGCAATAAAGTTCCATTGGGTTTGTTTTGCAGGTTGTTTTGAAAGTGTTTTTTGTTGTGTTCATCACATTCCTTTAAGTTAATAAAATCTTTTGGACTTAGAGATGACACCTTTTGTTAGGGCTGCGTGATATTATAAAGAATATTTTTTTTCTGTGAATAAATATTTCTAATACATACATGAATTTTCACCACATGACTTGAAAAGCTCTCTTTAAAAAATCTGAAAAAGTACTTTTTTCTTAAGATCTTTTTAGAGCGAACTGTTTTAGGCCATGAAAATTACAGCCTTCTGAAATTCAAATGAAATCTCATATGAAGCCGCTTACTGTCCACTTCAACTCTACTGGTCTATATGCCGCACACTTGGGTATACATGTTACAAGAACATGTTTAATGTTTGAAAATGAAGACAGTCCTACTTGCTTTTTTATTACAGCATTTGTGGTAATCCGTGGCAACCCTAGCTTCTCCACACTCTCACATAAAATGATGCAATTTTTTAGCACCTCAATCCATTTTGATGATGTCAGAAAACTCATAACCTCCCCTAAAAACGTCACCTGCTCCTCCTTAGATATAAAGCTGAGGTGTGGAAGTTTGCACTCATTAAAGCAGATGGAATCTACAGATACAATAAAGGAGACAAAAAGTCAAGAAATGCATTTATAATCCTTTGTGTTTTACTAACGTGCTTCCAAATTGCCGTAAGTTTTGAAACCGTTTCAGCCTTTAAATGTGGTATATTCAGTAGTTAGCCACAACGTGTCAAACTTCATACTGTTTTCTCTACCATTGACCTGAACGGGAACACCGACTATAAGAAGGACATTTAAAAGCTAGACGCCGCCTCCGCTCCCCTGTGGTGCCTCGAGAGTGCAATGCTTGCTTGCTTGCGTAAAGCGTCTGCTTCGCATACTCTCATAGAGAGTGCGTTTCGGCCCAAGACTGGCAGCTTGCACAGGTGAACATGCCTCGATGATTTGCGGATGGAAGCGAAGACCCTTCTGAATCGTTTCCCTTCTTACTTCACTCTGGCCACATCCTCCCTTCCCTCCACCCCCCGCCACTTCCTGTCATTAAGCCTCTCACTGCCTGTCCTTAAAATAATCCCAGCAGTTTTTTGTCAATCCACTAATAATTCAATTTAGCAGGCCCGGCACAGAGCTCCGCCATTAGTTTTGAGGACGTGATTTAAGATTGATGACTTGTGCCCCTTGGGAGTCCGTTTCATGAGGTGCTGGGGGCTGGCGGGGGGCGCCGTGGCCAAGGTGCGGAGGGAGAACAGGCATGGGAGTCGAGCGAATTAAACTTTAGAATTGATTTTCTTAAAATTTGAGTTGACTAATGTGACAAGTCACAGCGGTGAACGGCGGAGCGCAGGGTTAAAAAACCCGCGGCCTGTCTCCTCCAGGCTTCTCACAATGACACGGCAGCGAGAGAGAGAAAATGTGTGTTAGGAGGCCTTGTGTGCACGCACGCACACACACACACACACTCTCGCGCACACACACACACACACAAACATATGCTGGCGCTCAGTCGTCAACCTGCTGTCACCGACACAAATTACAGCCAGGAGAGAGAGAAAGAGAGAGAGAGAGAAAGCAAAGAAGAGAGACAGACCTCACATCACCACAGCCTCAGAGTTGCAGGTAGTGCTGACAAGGGACAGGTCACTGCTGTGACACTGTTGAATAATTCAAGAAAAGAAAGAAGGAATGAGGGGGGAAAGAGAGAGGGAGTGGATAAGTCAATGACAAAAAGTATAGAACATGTATGGGTGGATACTCTTGGCTTGTCGTAACACTCTGCTGCTGTGCCATCAAAAGCAACATATTGCAGTGTCTACAAGTTACATCACTGCAATACAATACTTCTGGTCTGGGAGGCCACATCTGTTAACATTTGCATCCGTCTGCTTGTCTGAGCACAAATCATGGCCTCTCAATCCCTCTGAAATTAAAGTTGACCTTAAAATTAAGATTCTTAAAGGCATATCTGCTAATTTTTTCTTTATGACAGAATGTTGACAAAAAAAAGAATACTTTGAAAAATGTGTTGGATGTGGAAATAACTGAGTGTCAGTAGTCTAATAAAAGCAGTTTTATTTTACATGGAGCAGGTCACCTGATGGAGGCCGCCATTTTAAGATCACATGATCAGTCAGCCCCCCCATTAGATATTACACATCAGTGTTAATTTAGTAATATTGAGATACTACTGTAGTTTTTATTAATATATGTAATCATTCTTATCTCGTAATTTTATTTTTATATTTTCCCTTTTCATTCAAGTTAAACTTTTAGTCAGCATGTTGTATTTTTGTCATATTTAGGAGTTTGTTTTTGTATGTCTATATAGTTTTTATAAATTTTAATTTAAGTTTTAGTTATTTTGTTATGTTTAAACATCAAGGTAAACTAAACTAAAATAAACTGTTTTAGTTAAACCATTATACACCACAAAAGCTAACATATAAAAAAAATATATTCCATTATTTTAGAAAAACATTTATTGGCTTTCATCAAAATATAAAAAGTCACTTTTTCAAAACTACTTTTTCTTTTTGTTACGGCAAGCTTTTTTACCGATTATTTTTTCACAACTAACTGTGCTTCCATTCAGGTGTTTCACACGCCATTTTTATGATCAAGTGGATTGCTTATGTCTCGCCATACATTTTTCCTCGTAGAAATCACAAATACATCACACTGACCAAGTACAATTGGTTGTGAATGCTGTTTTGTTGAATTGGGGTCTAGATATTAGGCCCTTTCAACCTTCACAATAAAACATAGCACGTTTGTGCTCAAAATTACCACCTACTAGACCACCAAACAGACTGAATTATTTTCTTCATTAACAGCAGCGTGGTTGTAATTCCCCTGGCCAATGCGAGTCACAAAGCGGTCCGTTTGATCCAATGGTGCAATTCAGAAACGACTTAAAGAAGCGGTAAGCAAACACAGCCGAGCGACGTGGCCCCTGATGAGTGAATTGGTTTCACGCTCGAGCGCAGCCTTTAAGACAAAGTACCTCAGGAGATAATTATAGTGTCAAGCATCCGCCAGGCCGGCCATTGACGATTGGCCAATATTTAGCTTTAATTAAATCAAAGCAGAAATGTAATTTCTCCTGAGTGATCTTTACACAGAAAGTCGACTTTAGAAAAACACAACACAAGTCTTAACGTGTCTCCTTTCATCCCTTTTGTCGCTGCTGAAGTTTATTTTGCGACTAAACACAACGGCCAGCGTACGTGAAACCTGAAAACGAATGAAACGATGAACTTTGAGAAGTGTTCATTCACCTGAGAGGAAAAGACTTAATGTGTTGATTTCAGACTTTCTCAGCTTGGGCTCATGTGACATCTAGGTCTTATTAATTTAAGTAATCACAAACTTTTCTGAGATTTATTGTGATTTCTTATACATAATTTGGAATCAAATATACATTATTTACAGACTGAATCCCTGCATAATAATATAAGTGTTCATCTTAATGTTGGAAGGGCTGCATTAACATGAATAATGCTAGTCACAGGAAGCAACCAAAAAAAAATAAAAAACACTAAAATATTTAAAAACACAACTCATGGAACAAGACGAGGCTGATTTAATAAAAAAAGGCAAAATGTGTTATTATTAAGTACATAACGGAGATGCTAAAGAGTTTAGGTAATACTTTTACATGGGTTGCCAAAATTTTGGAAGCTCAAAAATTAAAGATTCCCTGCTGTAGAAATATACAATCCTACAGTAATATGACCCATTGGACCATAAAGTTAAGAAACACGCTTCAACATGAGGCCAAGCTGTCCGAATATTGCTGAGAATGGCATAAATACAGCGAATATGTGCACATATCTGCAGTAAGAGTATCCTAAAATAGACCTCCTCCACAAAACGCTCACCGGAGACATCACAAATATTTAAAACCTATTACTTTCAGTGCCTGAGCTTAAAGTCGTGCTATCGATTTCATTTGCTGGCATCCAACAGAAAGGGCTGTACTCTTCCCTGCCTGCTGTTTGGGAATATGGGAATGTTTGGCTATAATCATAGAGTGGACTATTGATCTTGCTATTTTAATATGTTGTGTGAGCAGCTCTGTTTGACTGCCTTTTTTCATTAGCCGAAGGCTCTCCGCCTTCAAGCCGGGGAATTAAAACTGCCTCTTTCTCTGTTTGGACTGCCGGATGAATCCGGCCAAGAAAGGTCAATACAAAATTAATATGGGCATTAATATTCTTAATGCAAACCTGACACGTGCAAAGTCTTAGTTTTGACTGAGGCTCGCACAAAGTTAGATATGATTCTCCCGAGGCGGCCTGAGGCACAGAACACCTGCGAGCGCGGGGCACGCATTAATTGCGACTGTCTCGCGCACATCATAAACTCGCAGCTGATGCTGATCAGAGTGCTTCGGCGATGACTGTGAATCTCCTTCATTTTAATTGATTGTAAAACAGCGGGGGAAAAAGTGCTTCAGCAGCGAAAACATTCAGAGGTTGCCTCTGTGTTAAGAGATTTAATTACATTTATAATATGAGAAGGGATTTGACTATGCAAATTCCTTTAAACTGAAGAGTGTTGTATGTAAACACACCAGTTGATCGGCGCCCAGGAGGGGAGCGAAGGGATGATCTGTCTGAAACTGAGACCCTACACAAGATGCCGAAGAAATAATGAAGAAAACGTACCGGGGTCTTCCCACTGGCGTCTACTGTTCTTAAATTAAGCTAATTATAATTACTATAGACAAACTAACCCAAAGCTCAACTCCACTCTATTGTTTTGGTATTTTTACACATGAAAAAGCATTTAGTTCCATTATGATGCTGTCTTACTCATGGAGATCAACAAGTTAGCCACATTTCTCAGATTTGACTGTTTTTATGAGGACATCTGGAAACATTTGGCCCTCATAAAGAAAGCAAAACCTGACAAAAGTACACGCATATACATACACACACATTGGCCTTGAAATCCAATCAGAAGTGGTCACAGAAGGCAATTTAAGACTTTAAGACGTCTGCATTACATACCAGGTGTAAATAGCGATCTGTCTCAGCTGACCACTTGTGATCAGATCACCAGACAAATATTAATACCAGGATAAATAGGTTCGGTTATGGGTAAATAACCAGAAAGTATTACGATTCTAGGCCAAAGAGTTTGTCTTACCAAACTAGAAGTACAGTAGTAGCGTGTTTTCCAAGTAAAAAGAGGGCTGTGCTAGAGAATTCCCATCTGTGTAGATGTACCTGCTGTTATTTATGAGGGCTCTTGTTTAGGCATGCACACCACAGATGCTTGTAATTAATCCAGCATGCAATTAGATATTGTTTCAATTCACAGCTGAGTGTAATTAACTTCTGGGGTTCTTCCTCTCCGAGCGAGCTGGCACTGGTTTGAATTAGATAGTATGAGCACGATTTCTAATCTCTAACCTAAGGCAAGAAGTGCAGGACTAATTTCATGTTTTCTTTCAGAAATAATCAATTTCCTTTGAAAATGTTTCTGAGGCTGATTAGTTCACAGAGCGTTTAATTGGCATGTTGTTCAGATCATATGAGGACAGAGGTCACACTTGCGAATGATCTTGAAATGCCAAATGGCCAAATCCAGGTAGTGATGGGGTGTAATTGTTTCACCAGCCTGGTGAGGGCCATCTTATTTTTTCAATTAAATAATTATATTTGCATTATTTATTTTCAAAGTACTGAAAGAAATTTTGGAAGATTTATATATTAATACAGCCAAATTGTTTAAGGCTGATATTTAGGTTTGAATCCTCTCCTTTGGTTGAAAGAAAATCCGGTTCTCCCAAGTCTTTATCCTCTAACTTTCAGCTTTGGAGTAATTCTATGGCTGCCTTCCATAAGACCTCCCTTTGGTTTGTGTTAATGGGGGCTGTTAAGGTCTTTCCAGAGTGTAGACGAGTGGAGCAAAGCTCCATTTATGTTGCTTATGAGGCTTTGGGCGAGCTGGGAAGCGGACCACCTTTCTCTCTGGCTCTGCTGGGCCGTTCTGCCATATCCTTCACTGGGGTGGCGCTTCACGGATTCGCCTTGACCTCCCCACCATTTCCAGCCATCAATCTGAGGCCAAGCTGCCTTCTGCCTTTATAGATGGGCACATCTTTTTATTCTAAATCCACTCTCATTACGGTTCCTCTCAGCCGGTCAGTAAGAAGACCTCAGCTGAAAGTTGGGGAGGTAATTGAGCGGATCTTTCCCTGCGCTTCAGACCCAAAGCGAAGGCTGCCTGCCCGGCTCCTATTTGCCTAGATTCAGGATGTAGTGGCCATGGCTGGGCTGTCGGCCGGACTTCATCTGAGCATTCATGTCTGGGCAGTTGGTTCGTCGCCTCATTATCAGCCGCTAGAACTGTCAGAAGTGGAAAAAACAAGGTTGTAATGTAATCTGGTCACTGGACTTTTTCCTCTTCTTAATGACGGCCTTTCTTGTTCTCTCTGCCCTTCTGCTCTTCCTAGTCACGTCTGATAGACTCACGCGGTAAGGAGAACGGGCCGATTGCATAATATGATATTGATCTTCACCCGCGGGCAAGTGCCATTATCGCTGATAACCATGTAGACGAGACAAACAATCTAAAATTAAGAAAAAAATAGAAGGAAAGAATGCATTAATTCGCAGCGCAAACCTCTGAACATCTGTTAACTAGTTAGGCTTGGTTAATAAGCAAAATAATTAGGGTTTCATCTTGTTTGATTCCCTCAGCTTCTTTTTCTGTATTCATATCTGGAGAGCAACGAGCACTGCTAGCCTCAGGCAGAGGAAGCAATATTATGAGCCCAGGAGAGCCATTCACAGGCAGGGAGAGAGGAGGCATCCAGAGGAGGCTCCCCGGCTCTCCACCTGGGCGTCTGGGAGGCTAAACGGCGCAGATATCGCTTATTAAACCATCTGCCTCATGCTAATTAGATTATCGCAGATAAAGAGGAGTTTTCTTTGTACATTTTAATGAGATAATGTGTCAACCAATTGCACAGGGAAGATGGATGCAATTCGGGGACTCCAACTGCAGAATTTCAGGTAAAGGTGTGCAGAGGAACAGATGCGGGTTTGAGGGTGATTAATCGTGTGTATCCAAAAAAATAAAATAAAAAACCCGGCCAAGGGGAATGAAAATAAAAACAGAGTACAGAACCTCTAGGATAAAACTTTTTATCCGAAAGCTGCAATGATGTCTTGGATCGACTTCATGGTTCGAGGACACCCGAATCGGCATTACTGAGTGTTTCTTCAACTCACAAACCATATATCATTAAATATTATTAACTAAATTTCAGATGCCCTAAAAAACAGTATCAAAATAAACAGTGAAATAAACAAAGCATATATCAATATTTATTATGTGAAAAAGATCAAAATCATTTCAATATTTATTGTGTGAAAAAGATCAATTTTAAGTAAATAACGACACGCAAATGTCATTTCCTCCACAACAAATGATTTTATAACACTTTATTTCTCAAAAGTGAAATGAGTGAGGCAAAGTGTCAGCGGAGAACATCCATGGGATGAAACGAGACAAAGTAAATATCATTTTATTACTGTTTTTACTGTGCATCATTTCCAGTCAAACTGTAATTGTCAAATGATGTATGTATGATTTAATGTGTGCGTATGAAAAAGTATGAGTTTATGATATAAAACATTTCTAGTTATTAAATAAGCCTTGAAGTTAATAAACAAAAGCCTTAAAGTTTTTTTTTTTTAAAAGGTTGGCATTTTAAATAATTTCAATGTTATTTTCATCACTGCAATTTGTGGTAGAAATTAATGGATGAATAAGAGTTTAAATTGAATAGAGGTGGTAGAAATTAAATCAGTTTGGAAATGTTCCTGACTTTGGGTGAAAAAAAAGTGAAAAGAGTGTAAGTGTGTTCAGAGAGATTTTCCAAAAATAAATGACTAAAAAAAGCCCCAAGTTGAAGGAACACCCTATTATTATTCATACTAAATATAATCGTAAATCTGGCACCAAACAAGACCAGTATTGATTTAGTATTGTACGCCGGTAACAGGACTGACATAAAACACCTGGTCTAACAAGCACCTGGTTTCCCTTTTTGCCATACGTAGACAAATTTCAGCTTTGAAGGAGGGAAAACTGAGAGCTCTGCTAACTAATGAAGCAAAGGCTATCGATTAGGCCCGTCACAAGAGGAAGGCATAAAAGTACACATTCAATAAGGGACTTCATATCCCGTCCAGCTAGTGTAAAGGTTAAGTGCTAAGGAATATTACCAGGATCAATACGCGACTACAACTTCACATATAGCACGCCATGTCTTCTCACCTTCTCACAGGACAACTTACAGAACGGAAAGGAAGTCCCATTTCCGTGAAAAAGCTAGGAAGCTCGCATCCCGTGGCAAAAACCCCAGTTCATTGCTCGCTGCTGCTTAGCGGCGTCCTGTAATAAAGCCTTCGCTGTCATCAACAACTCAGCAGTGTAAACTGGAGCTTATTAAAATTTAATAACCGTCACTTTGTCTCTGTTCACAATAAATAACAAACTCAATTTCCTCCCCGTTACGGCAAGAGAGGCTCCTTAAGCAAGACAAATGAATGGTTTTGCAGCACAGACCCCCCCCCCCCCCCCCCCCCCCCCCTAACAACATTACTGGCTAATTATTAACCACAAAAAGGATGCCGGGGGCTTCTTGCGATAATTATGCACATGTATGTTTAATGAAAGTTAACTGTGCAGAAGTGAATACGATCCCTTTGTCGTCAGGTGCCAGACCAGTCTGGGGAGCAGAAAAAACACAATTATTCTTCTGGTGATTTTCAATGCACTAAACAAGGCAAGGAAATGTGTTGCACAGTTTCTTGTCTTGGTGTTTTTCTCCAGACGCCATCCATTGTTTCCCAGACAGCACAAAACCTTAACTGAGGTTTAAGCATATCCTTCGATGGCTATGTGATTATCTATTCCAATTCAGTTCACTGGGCCATGGCCTTATGGTTACACGTAGTAATGTAGTGCTCATGTGGGAGAGGTGGGTTCAAATCAGGTTTCACATCTGTCCCACTCCATTCCAGGGGTCCTTTTTCATCCCATCATTTCTGCCCAAATATACATAGTACATATATTTATAAATCAACACACATCACCATTGTTTTTTTTTTAGAAATGAAGACAGTTTATTTTAATAAAGATGCCACAGAATTTGATCAAAGTGACAGTACAGACAATATTACAAAAGATTTCTGTTTTTAATCTTTTTTAAAAATTGTATTCATCAAAAAAGTATTTTGCTCCACCAAAGATATTAAGCAGTACAACACTTATAACGTTTTCAACATTGATAATGATAAAAAATGTTTATTGAACATCAAATCATATTAGAAAAATATGAAAACAGCATATTAGAATGATTTCTGAAAAAAACATGTGACACTGAAGACTGGAGTAAATGCTGAAAATTCAGGTTTGCATCACAGAAATAAATTATATTTTGAATATTAAAATAAAAAACAGTTTTATTTTTTTATTTTTTGTTTTTTTGCATGGTATATACACATACATCTACAGTAACGATTTTAATTAGATTACTACTTTATTTTTGAAATGTAGTGACATTAACCAATTTACCATTGGTTTTGTCAGAAAATAAATACAATAGTTTTTCACAACTTCTATTTCCACAAAGATCTAAAAGATTCGCCAGAGCACAATCTAAGAACAGCTTTAAGCTCAGGATCATCTGATAGGTGAAATCCTCACACAGAAGCAAGCTCCCTGTGCTCCATATACCTGTATGCTTTTAGAAGCTTGCGGCGGCCGTATTTTACAATTGTGAGCTCCAGTGTGGCTTCCTGGGGTTGGTCAGGTGACTCACTGAGAGCTCTCCTCTACTGGCCTTCTCTCACTGAAATGCTCTGAAAATGTAATTACAGCCCCTGCTGAGAGGTATGGATAGCCATTTCAGTCATCCACATTTCCATAAGCTAAGCCTTTAAATATTCCATTAATTGATAATGTAAATGCCCTTGAGACGCAGACTTTAAGCTGGTAAATCACTACTGGGGCCTCCTTTCCATTGCAACACGACCGTCTCAGCGACAAAAGCTCTTCTAAAACCTTCCAATGGAGACCTAACGACCCTCCTGTTTCTACATATACACAACAAGCCGTTTTTTCCATCTATATCCCACCACAAGTTTACTAGTGTGAAGGGTTTAGGTGTGGTTTCCACTGTGAGCTAAACTCAAGTAGTCCCTTGGATGAAAAGGCCACACTGGCCTTGTTTGCTAGTCTTCAGATGATATTGTTAAATGTCACTCTAGTTTCGTGTACTGTCCTTCAAAACTGCTTTTTTTGATTTGATTTTTTTGAACTGATTTGAGATGTAGCGGAAAATGACAGGAAAGTAGAGATCATGAATGCAATTTGAAGAGCTCAAACCTGTATTATCCATATGAGAGTCATCACAGATGAATATGCCTGGAAAATACACAAAGCTCCTCCTAATGTTCTGAGCCATTGATGTTCTACAAAAATGAGAGAAAAAGGAAAATTTATTAAAAAATGAATACATATGCACAGCATTATTTAAAACATAGCAAACCATGCTGCTTAGAAATGTGTGCATATTCCAACCACAGAGTGTTTATTAATTGAAATAAAAACCCTCTAGGAGTCAAAAACAACCAAGGGATCAATAATGTATGGCTGCGCATTGTGCACACGATGCGGCTCTTAATTATTCAGTAAACGAACTGACATACAAGTCCATTAGTGTTTTTTTAAACTCAAAATTACTGTGCAGAAGACCAGCTAGCTTTAATTTTTTCATGGCTTACGAGCTTAAAGAATTTATGATAGAAAAATATTTATCTCGTTTTGAAAGCATAGGATGCAAATCTCCCATGATGAACCATAATGGATGATGTCTTTTCAAAAATAAATGTGCCGTACGGAGCATTCCCACTGCAGGCGTTTGAGAGGCTTTTGTCATGAATTTGTGATGAACTGTTGGTTGACAAATAGAAAAACATGAATATTGTAAGCATTTACACCGTTTTACTTACAAGTTGACACATTTAATATGCTCACTAAAAGCTAACAGGTTTAAATGACTTTTCCTCTTGCTGAGCGCAGAAATGTATTTTGCATGCAGGAGTGATTTTGAAAAAAGTCTTGTTAAGAGATGCACGAATGCTCTTGTATAACATAGCATCTGAGCATAACATTTATATAAAAAAAATTCAGAATATTACCTTGTTCAGCACATGGTCACTAACAGAAGCATGCAAACTCATGCACATACAGCAACAAAACTGCAACTGTTAACAAAAATCATTATAGCATGATTTTATAGCAAGAAATTATTAGGGCTGTTAAGTAATATAAAAAAAATAATTCAAATGAATCACATAATATGTCGATTACTTATAAAATGAATCACAGTTAAGTTAATTTGCATCACCTGTGTGTTTTAAATAACATATATATATAACTATATATATTATATGAATTCTATATTAATATAATATATTATATATTCTATTATATATAATATATGCCATGAATATGCAGACTGACATGCAATAATGTCATGTTTTTTTAAGATGCCTCTGTAAAGTTCCAACTTCCAATGTTACTTTTTTACTGAATTGTTATTTATATGTGTTTTATAATATAAATTACAATTGTTAGTCCTAATTGCCAATCTAAGGGTCTTACTATAGGGCCCAAAAGATATCCATCACACCCGTTTGTTACTAGTAAATGCCAGGGCCTTTGATCACGGGTTAGCGGTGTATACATTAATGATTTATTTTCCATACACCCCTGGAGGTATGCTTAAAGTATTTTCACACCCTTTCTTTCCACCGCCTCATCTATCCCACAAACATGTCACCTCGTTACGCAAACTGACAGGAGTCAAAAAAAAAGCAGAGACGGTAAACAGCTACACGACTGTGGGACCGAGCATTGCTTTCAGAAGATCACAGAGCTGAAATTGCACCTGACATTTCAAAAGACAAAAAAGTTACGCGCGCACACGCTCCGCTGACAGAGTTTCTCCCCCGTTGCCCTCTCTGGGGTGTTTCTTTATTAATGAGCAGCACACATAAAACGCAACAGTATGACTGAGGGTGTCACTCATCAAAAAAACTCCATTCACAGCCGTCTCCTCGCATGGAGAGGAACCATTCTTTTTTATAAGGATCAGAGACAATCGCTGATTGCCCGGTCTTTCAGATGACCAGACCTTCAAGCCTCATTTTTCAGACACGGTATGAATATTGTATGCAAAGTGAAGCTAGTTTTTGGCAGCACAGGGAGGCTAGGAAGGAGCCGTAGATATACAGAGGAAGGCTTTTCCTAAGTAAGACGGCTTTACTCTGTGGAGATGTGTGTTTTTTTGTGTGCAGGAAAAAGTGAAACCAAGAAAATGCTTGAGTGAGTGACACTTTTTTTTTTTTCCAAGCAAGAACTGTTATTTTATTCTTCTAACGCAACACGCCAACCTCTGCATGTTGTTTTTTTTCCCTCTAAGATGTGAAGCAATAATGCACTAATTTCTTTTCCAAGCAAGAAAACAAGACAAAAACATTCCCAAAATAGGATCAACTCTGCATTTAATTGTCCGTATAATCAAAGAAGCTGAGCACAACAGAAGTTTTGGTGTGCACAGCAGAGGCGGCCGCTGTAACTCATAGCTGTGGGGCTAATAGGGTGGAGGGGGGAGAGTCTGGCAGGGACAGGTTTGATGTGGAGCTGTCACTGATGGAGAAGGTAGCTGAGCATGTCCAAAACACCAAACACAGACCTCTGCTCCTCCTCTGCTCCAAAAAACAGAATACAGGAACACAGTTGTTTGAATAATAAATACTTGTGGCACTCGAGTGGCAGGGTGCCTGCAGAGACGCGCGCCCAGAAAACGATGTTGATGTGTGGGGAAAGCCGGGCCCGACATATGTTGCCATGAATAAGGTATACAGGAGACATCAATGCAGCTTCCGGATTTCCAGGTGCAGGAGTTTCTCTCTGGCGTAAATTGACACATCCTGAGAGGGAATAAACTTTTGCAGGAAAAGCAGCGTCCTTCGAAAAAATTTGCCACAATTCATTTCCCGAGTTGCTGACCAAGTCTGTGGAAGTTTCTCTACTGGTTTTCATGGGAGATGGTATCTTATTACCTGTATAAAACCCCACTGGAGGAATAAAAAAAAAAAAAGTCTCTAGCTGGTCATTAGCTGGACTACTAGCTGATATGGCCGAGGTGACCTGGTAGACCATCTTGGATATTAAATTTCTGGACTGATTATCAGTTACTATCATGTTACAGCCGACAACTGAACAACAGAAGATATTAAAATTCATTACCATTTTCTCCAAATAAAAATAAATAAATAAAACTAAAATCAAAAGTTTCCCAGAATAGTTTATTAGTTTTCTAATAAAATGATTATTGTTGCTTGTGACGCATTGTAAGTTGTTCTGACGTGAATTTAGAAGTCAAATTTGAAATTTGTATAAGATGGTTTATTAAATTATTATTTTTTTTTAATTAACTTTACAAAAAAAATAACTTTACAAAGGTGATCTAAATGTAAAAACAGAGGAAATTAATAAATATATGATACTGACTGATACCAGCAACGTCTAATTAATTTATAACTGTCACCTAATTTATAACTGTCAACTGTTCCATATTTACAAAGTCTTTATTAATTGTTACTGTGTCTGTTTGTTGATCTATCGATTTTTGTATTTTGTGTGTGTGTTTTATTTTGTGATGGCTGTGATACATGAAATGATTTATAATTCAGGTCTGACTCTGTTCTGGTACAGAACTCTATTCACATTGGAAATTGCCAATCTGGTTAGTGCTGGCTAGTTAATATGACAACAAATGGCCACACTTACTTTCTAAACACAAGTCCCTGGTCTCTCCAATTCATCAGTATACGAAAAAAAATATGGCTTTGGAAATGTCATAATGAATTTCGACCTTCCTTTCTGGCTGCAAGGATGGCAAAAATAAAGTTAACTAATAGTAAAATAATTTCTTATTGTTTTAGGCTACTTTAGTATGCAATGCAGCAGTTCTTGCCTATAGTTAATGCAGTAGAGCAAATACAAATGAAAAACAGATTCATCATCGTTGAGATGCTCTTGAGGGCGAACTTTACCTTCAGCCTCCACCTAACAGACAAAAAGTCTAAAAAGTGGCATCCGGTGGCGTTTCAGGATGGGACATCGTGAACTCACATTCAAGGCTGGCTCCATTCTGGCGTGTAACGCTTTTCACATCGAATATTCTGTTTTACTCTGAAATATGACACATTACGAAGTAAAATGAGTTGCAAATGTCATTTCTAACTTAAACTATGTTCAAGACACAGTTTGACCACCTAAACTTAGTATAACTTAGTTTTTCCACCAGGGAATCTACTTTACATACAAAAAAAGGGTTAAAAGTTTAAAAAGGCTCTTCGTTCATGCTTTGAAAAAACGATCACCGGGCAGGTGACTAATAAAAATCAAACCGTATGCATGCAGGTACTAGTGGCGGAATATTTCATCCACTTTGGGACAGCTGTGCCTTTTGATGGCCCTGGGAATGGAGCCATTTTAGTAGTTGATGTGTCCATCCGTCGCCGATATTTAATACGCGGTTACGCCGTGCACCGAACATGACAGAAAATCATTAGCCACCATTGGCTGCTAACTGTCACATGAATGATTGAAGAAGCAGTGAAGCATTCAGTTTTGTGTGGCAGTTAAACGTCCGCCTGAAAGAGCGAGAGCCCGGCGAGACCCATGATGAAGCATCTTGAGGGAAGGCCACAGTCACCCTCCTACAGAAAGTGAGCGGGAGGGGAAAGAGCACCTGTGTTACAACCAGCTAAGATCTGACACCGGGGTCAGTCGAGCCATATGGTGTCTGTTCTATACCAAAGAACTCTAAATGCCTGCTGATAGTGCACTGAGTCGCTTTGCTACGAGATGTGGCTTTGCACAGCTAGCCGGACACAAAGAGGAAGTCAACGCTTGGAGGGCACAAAGGGGAATGGTACCTTCTCAAAATCTCAGTAATCCCAGTCCCAAGGTGGTTTGAAGGGAGAGGATTTGCCTAGCAGACCAGTGGACGGGTGCGATGCCTGTAGACTGAGGAAAGAGTCGTTCTGACATCGCTCCCCCATGTGTGAGCCTCTATACTGTAATGAAAGGCCGTTTCCTGTCTTCTCCCCATACTGGGCCGTGTAGAGATTCTCCACAGAGTTCCCCTGAGCCCTATCAGCTCCTCCTGAGAGAGAAAGAGAGAGAAAGACACACACACACACACACACACACAGAGAGAAAGACAGAGACTCCTCAAGGGATTGACCAGTCTGTCTGTGTTCACTGACTACAGACGGTGTTATTCCGGCTCCCTCTCATCTCCGCAGTCATTAAGGTCATTACTGTAAAATGTTTTTCCTTGGTTTCAAAGTGGGAAACACGTGAATTAAAAAGGTAGAAAATCGTCAAATTACAAATTGAGCCAGCACCTCAATTATTTGCTTCATTTGATAATAACGTGTGGTTAATTATTCAAAGAGGTTAATTAAAATGAGGTTGATGAAACTGGAATAATGCGAGGGCTGCTAATATTTTCCCGTTTGTCCAACTTGCATGTCTGAGCTAAATATTTTTGACAATTAAATCCTAATTAATATAAACATCAAGAGATATTAAATCAACACTCAAATGTTCACTCAATCATGTGTCTCAGCCCTTAATGGGTTTACCATAAAATGTACAGGAATATTATATTATATTACTCTCATTCATTTTATATATGTCTACATCAAAATCATGAACAGCTTGAGACCTTGTTCTTTCGTTAAAAATTGTATATTTTAAATACAACAAGGATTATTCTCACCAACTAGCATCTAGTAAAGAAATAAGCAAAAACCAGCGGAACATTGCTATGATTTTACTACAGTTAACTGGTGTAGCTATGCACCATGAAGCAAAGAACCTAAAACCCTCTTCACCTGGTAAAATCACTGTAATAAATGACAATATGACAAAAGACCCAATGCCCAAAAAAATTCAATTATTTGTTAAACATGAGGCCTTTTGGGGTCTGTTATTATTATCATCATCAATAATATTAAGACCTCCAAAGAGCCCATGTTTAATAAGTAATTACATTTCATTTTTATTATTTTCCATTTTTAAATGTTGTGAATTAGCATAACTGTAGTTCATTTACCGTGTTAATTTTTACTGGTTTATAATTGCATTGTATTGAATTAACTGAACTGACAGGTGGGTCAATGATGCCGTTATATCAAAAAGTGTTCAAAAATGGCTCGTCAATACATTTTTTAACCTGGAATTATGCATTTTATAAATGTGTAATTTAATCATACAAGCAAGCAGTACTGAAAAGAAAGCAACGTTGTGTTTTTATTGGTGTCAGTGTGAATACCAGGTTAAGTTGGCGAGCGACAAACAGGGAGGTGAAAGCACTTGCTCAGTCCCACTGGAGAGTCTTGACGTGAGCCCTACGGGGCATTATTATGGGACCCGGAGCGATGTTTCAGCTCCCAGTCTAACCGCCCCGCCAGTCAGCTTGTTTTATTTACTCTGAGCGCTGTGTCCATCTCACTGATGTGTCTGCAAGGGCTGGGGAAATAAAGCTGTTCGTCTTTTTATGGCTGCCGGTACTGTTTACGGCTGATGTGTCCTAACCGCCAGCCGAAGCTATTTATCTGCCTCCAGACGTCCGGCTCACTTGCTACGATTCCCTCGTGCAATATTTCACCTCGAAGTCCATTCCTCAACTGAAGTGTGTATACACGTGTTTGGCGCTCGCCGGGTGAAAATCTACACACATAAAAAGACATTCAGATGATCACAGTTGTTTAAGAGTTTAAAAAGGGTTAAAATGGTTAGTAAAAAGGTTCAAAATATTTCTTGCTGTACCTACATGAACCTTAAAGGGATAGTTCACCCAAAAAAAAAAAAATCTTTAATCACTTACCCTCAAGTTGTTTCAAACCTGTATGAATTTATTTCATCTGCTGAACACAAAAGAAGATATTTTGAAGAATGTTGGTAACCAAACATTTGACGGCAGCCATTGACTTCCATAGTGCGGAAAATATATTATAAAAGTCAATGGCTACCATCGTTTTTACCATTCGTTTGGTTACTAATATTCTTCAAAATAAAATATTTAGCAGAAGAAAGAAACTCATACAGGTTTGGATCAAGTGGAGGGTGATTAATACCGACAGAATTTTAGTATTTTAGACACTTTGGCATGTAACTTATTTGTGCTACCAAGATTAACAATATTGATACTCAAATACTATAACTATCCTCAATAACAATACTATAAAATAGTTATATTTTATTAATAATTACTATTCATTAAAGATAAAACTCTAAAATAATAGGTTTAAAAAGAACTTTTTCTTATTAAAACAGATTTTTTTATTTTTCTTATTTCTCACTATATGAAAATAAACTTGTTTCCACCAAAAGCATCATGAAAGAGTCTGCTGTTTTTCCATTTCCCCTCCCGTCTCCAGTCAGTAGGAACTGACCGGGCTTTTCGACTAAAATATTTTCATCATGGGCTGGCAGCACCCTTTCATGCTTTCTCCTGCAGAGTTCATATAGACATGCTTGGTTTAAACCACCTTATTAAAGAAAATAAAAAATAAAAAAGGGATTGCAGGAGGAGGGTGTGCGTGCGGGGGAGAGAAAGAGAAAACGAGAAAGAAAAAAAAAAAAAAAAAAAAAGATTGACAGGGCCTGTAGTAAATCCTGACACTTCCACGCACACTTGAATTTGGTTTCAAACACTTGTCTTTCCGTACCATAATAGATGTCAGCTCCTCTGATGTCGCACTAGCAGGAGGCTGAATAAGGTCTCACTCTTGTGCGTTTTGAAGCTATCAGTCGACGTGACTGTGTTGTGCCACATCAAAAAGGGGAGACACCGCGTCACCTGCCGTGCTCTGAGCGAAATATCTTCAAATCAGTTGTCCAAGACATTTCTCCCTATTAGTGCTCCACTCCCACACAGGCTTAAAGACGCAGACGGGCCCCTTTTGGATGTGCTAAGCGGGCCTCTGTGTTACAGCTGATAGATCATACAGCCTAGCTGCTTTTATTACGCTGCGTGGTGACATGTCCGTCAAAGCTCTGCGTGGAAATGCGAGAAAAGAGGCTAGGGATGTAACGCAGGGATGGAGACGCAAGCTGGTACGCAACTAATAAATAAAAGCGCACTTGTGTTCACCCAGACGCTGCTGAGTGTGTTTGAAAATGCCATGTTTACTGCAGAGCTGCTAAAAGGGCCAAAAAGAACAAGAACACGGCAGAACGCATTATTGCAGCTAATAAGCAGGCAGCTGCTCAGAAATTCAAAATTGTTTTTTCATTCTCATTTTTGTGGAAATCAGAATAAAGGAGTCTCAGATAGACAATACATGCACAATATAAAAAAGTGGAGTTCCAGTCCTAATACAGCACAACCTATTGTAACCTAACGCTTAATCATTATGTTTAACATTTATTTAAATACAGTCAATTTGCAGTTTCACTGTTCGGAAAGACAAAATATGTCAAGTAACATGCATGCTTTTGAAATTTCATAGCTCTGGTACTCACATAGGTGACGCAGGTTCGAGTCAGGCCTGTGATCTTTCCTCATCTATTTTCCCAAATCTTTTTTAGGTCTCCTCCTCATGGTTTCTCTCTAAAAATTATCTCTCAAGAAGACCTCAAATGTAATTAAATGTAAAAATGAATAAAAATTATAATAAAAATGAATAAATTATAAATGAAACAAAATACATTTAAATAGAAATATATTAAATATTATTAACAAACTGCAAAGAAACTTAAAATAAAGAACTGCTGATAAAATAAAATATAACTGAAGCTAGTTTGAGGTGATGCTCTTGATTTCAGAAACGCCTGAAATACATGAATACATAAAAAGAATGACAAAAATAAATATACACATAAATATCATTAATAATAACATTAATCATCATCATCATCATCATTATTATAAAAACCCTTGCGTATGTGATTGACTGCAATGGAAGTGGTGTTTGGTGTATATGAAATACACTATAGATACATCTACACTATAGGTATGTATACAGATGCAAGACTCAGGGGTGTCTGTTTGCCTGTGTGTGTGCATTCCCAGAAAGCACGTGGGCACTGGAGGTGTGTGTTTTGGGGGTGAGTGTAATCTGAGTAGATCATGTTTTCCAGACCTCAGATGAAGAAAAACAGCTCTGGCAGTCTGCCGTTTCATCTCCTGCACTGGGGTCCAAAACAAAGAGAAGATGATTGATTGGATGATGAATAATTTAGAGGCGGAGAGCTGTGGGACGAGCAGCACAAGCGTGAGGCTGCCCCGCTCCTGGTCTCTCCTTAAAGATCGCATTACAAGAAAAAGTTGCCCCTGATTATACTAATGTGTGTCACTGTTCATTTGCTAAACTGATGTATGGAAAACGAAAGAAGCCAAAACAGAGTGGCACTTTGGGAGGAAAGAAAACGGAGGATCCCTGTGCAGCCCAACATGAACTTCCAGTTGATATAGTGCAGAGCGGATTCAAACGTACCTGCTCACACTCAAACAGAATCCGTTCCTACAGATCTTCAGGCTGAGGTGGGCTCCTCATTACACGTTTCTGTAATGTTTGAACATATTTAATGAACATGCAATACAGCACACTGAATGAGCATAAATGTAAATGAGCACATCCTTAAAATAAAGCACCTCTCCTCTCAGTTAGGAACAGTTACAAAGATGCTGGTTCAACACCATCCCCCCCATTGCAGTTACAGGACTGCCCACAGGGGGCGCTGATGTGATGCATTTGCAGCCACACAAAATGAAGAGGAGATACACACAGGGCTTTTTTCCAATATCAACTCTCATGAAATTTCATTTGGATTGTAAATGTACAGTAATTTACTGTCATAAATGTGTAATGGGCCCCTGAATCCACCGACATTGTGCTGGCTAATCAACTCATTTGAAAATGAATAGAGATCTATTAAGAAAGACATTTTGCATGGTTAAAAATGGACTTTTCCGTTAAAAGCCAGGAACTTTTTGGGGAGCGTTGTCAGTGCTGGTCTTATTTTGTACAATTTCCTCTAACAGCCTTAACTTAGTTCAAATTTAGTATAGCCATTTCAAAACAGATTGTTTCAAAAATCCAATTTCTGATGTGCTTTGAATTAGATTCTCGCACATGAAAACAAAACAGCACTAGCAATGTTATTTAAAAATTAAAAAGCCCTTTTGAAATACAAAAAGAACAGACAGTGGAAGCAACAGCAGTGCACTACCAAACAGTTTTTGCTTATGCCTCCAATTACCTTTTTATATTTATTTTATATTATGCAAAAATAAAAAATTTAAAAAACGATCAATATACAGTATATATACATACATATACATATATATATAATATATTATATATATATTTTGCATTTACTTTATATAAGAACACAACATTAAAAAAGACAAGTCTAAAACAGAAAAAAAAAAACGATATAACTTCACAACACATTGATGAAAAACCACTATGCTAATATCCCAAGAGGCAATCCACTGTAAAAACATGTAATCAAATTGAATTTAAATTTTGTGACCAAGTGGTGTGTAATGGAAAGATTGCTGGATGCAAATCACCTGCGCTCCTAGTCAGAAATCAAGTGGCGTGTGCATGAGTGAGTGTGTGTGAGAGCGAGAGTATAATTCACCCCCCGGTAAGAGTAAATTCAGAAAGGTGAGGGTGAATCAGTGTCGAGGCGAATGATTGAGCCCTCTTCCTCAGATCCCGCCATCAACGTACAAATGAACAGCTTGGAGGTGAGATACCCGGTGAGGAAGAGGCGCTATCACACCAGTCGTCATTATTAGTCTCCTCTAGTCCCTGAGAATACTGGCGCCGAGGGTCCGGGAGGGGGTGGGCCGAGATGGTGTCCTGTTCCAGGCTTATTATGGCTTCCAGGACAGAGAGAGATGGAGTACTGACAGACTGAGGCAGTGTGACAGGGCGCTGCTGCACTCTTTTAATTCTTTCACTGTCTCTAGCCCATCTCTCCTGCGCGGGGTGTGGCGGATGGCGCTGGGAGGGCAACGGTGTGTGATATGAAGCGGACCAGCATCCACACACCCACATGTGCTGAAAAAATGACTGAAAGCTCATTTATCACAGGAAAAGTGCTGCTGTGTTTCTGGTTGTGGGGTGGTGGGAAGTTGTAAGGTCATAGTAATTAAGAAAGACCTGCCTTTAAGGTTAGGATATCTCTGACCACCTTTAAAAGTCCTTTCAAACTGCATTTTCAGTGCATTCTGTGCTTAAAGTGAGCTTGAAATGATCATTGCAATGTTTAGATTCTGTCGAACTCTGAAGCTTCTGCATTGAAAGAGTTAAAACTGTTAAAAATAGTTAAAACTTTTACTCATTATTTGCTAAAATTAACATATCGAATTGTGGTACAGTTAGTTGGTCATAAATGACATGAGAATCAATTGTCCTTGTAATCATTTACATCAAAAACGCCGTAATGTGTCTTCATGCACCATATTTGAATGTCCACAAACACAAATGAGATTTTAATAAAAGATTTTAGGCAAATACTGGCTTAAATTTTGGCCTATCGAAGGGGTTCAGACTATAATGAACAAGTAATATGGGCCACTTTTATGGTAAATACACACTTGGAAAGACACAAAGGTGAGTAAATGGTGACAGACCTTTCATTTCTGGGTGAAAAAAGTTGTTTAGTGTCATACAATACTGTACCATTAAACAGTCACTAGAACCTAACCGTTACAATGATGAAGCGCCGTTCATGGCATGAAATGAAGTTTCCAGCGCAGCCGACTCTGAACATTCCCAGCTGCTGCTCTGTGTCACAGAACTCTCAGGTAATTTTGAGGTGAGGTCATTTTAACCTCTGAACACACACAGGTTACAGCTGAAGTCTCTGGAAAAGAAATGGAGGATGATGGGTAAGCAGTAAATACCAGCACCTGTGAGGTATAGTGTTATACTCCTCTGACAGGAATGAGACTGACATCACTTGAAAACAAAGAACACCACCACACATGCCGAAAACATCTGAGTGAAAGACATGAATTTTGCCCATCTATATCATAAATTGAGCATTCTAAAGTTAAAACTGATTTAAATTGGTTTAGATGTATTACCATATCTCATTTCACTGAAATAAGGTTGTTTGTTGAATTAAGTGCTCAATTTTATGTTAAATGATTGACAACTATTTGGAGTAATTGATTCTATAATTAGATATATTTCATGAAAGTACCTTCTGCATTTGATTACATATATTGCATTATTGTATCTTCATGCAGCTAGTGAGTTTACTCTAAATAATAAGAGAAAAAGCAATTATCTCTAAACAATTTCACACTAGTCTTGTTAACAAGTGCAATTTACTACAATTACATTTTCGAAACAGTGCGTATTTTAAATGTTCATCCTGTAATTCTTCACTGAGACTGTAAATGTGATTTTTGTTTATTTTGAAAAACTGACGGACTATTCAAAATCATTTTCTAATGATAAATGACAGCAGGCTGCAGAAATAAATACAACCTCTTCTCATATATCTTATATTCCAGTTCCAAAATAAGTAATATGCTAAAATGTGTGTTTACCCAAATTATCCTGCTTAGATGCTTATCCTTTGTTCTTGATATTGTGTCTCACTTTCTCAAGCATTAATGGTTATTTGTAGCCTGTTGTGATAGCTGTATTCTCTCAATTCTGAGTTCTGAGTGGCAAAGCCTGATTTCAACATCACTGAGCCGATGAGGGAAGAAACTCATATGTGCAGAGCATGCTGGGAGACCAAAGAGCGTATAGGACCCGGATGATTTTTAAGAATCGCATGAGGCTTTACTGCTAAGAACAAATAATACTCACTCACAACTGTTACAGAAGACTGTCACTGATGCTCAGTGAGGCCAGATTAATTGTGAACAAAATAATGCAGAAACACAATATCAGTAGACTCGAATACCTACTTCAAATGACACCCAGAGACTCCAAACGCCATCAGAGCAGCACTTTAACCGTCTTATCCTCAGTACTTCACTGGTCAAAGAGAATGCAAATGACATGCCAGTCAAGTCACCTCAGAGGCATGGGATGCGTTTGGAGCCTGTTTAAAAGGCCAGACACATAACTATGGTTTGCAACACTGTATGAGTAGGCAGAGAGTGAGAAAGAGACAAAAACACAGCCGATATTTTTGAAGCCGGCAGACGCTCCACATGGGGATTGCGAGTGCTCATCATCTTGTTTAGAGTGCATTAGCAGGCAGCGCCTCAGCCTCCTTTGCTCTAGTTTTCTTGTTGTCGGGGTGGAGTGTCCTGAGGCGATAACAGGAGCTATCCCTCCCTCTCTTTTCATTCACCAATACGCAGGGGCCTAATTTTCCATCAGCAAAGCATGAAATCAGCTGAGAATGCCACACAACAAGAGTCACTGTGGCTTTGCCACGTGAATTTTGGCCTCTAAATAAAGTTGAACTCCTGGGTGGAAGTAAAGTGGCCATCCCTGCGGTTTGTAGACTTGGTTTGGGTGAGTTAAAACAACACACGACAATTGTCTAGAAATAACCTAGAATTTATTTATCATACTAAGATTAGGGAATTGAACAAACCTCAAGCAACACATGTGACTGACACCCCAAACCAAGTTATTACTTTTATAAGTGATCAGACTTACCTTTTTTATCTGGCAGATAATAAACTTGGTGAAAAAAAATCCATATCTACACTAGGTAGTAGAATATCAAAAAGACTAGGATGTGGGCCCTAGCAATCACCTAGTTACTTCCCCAGAAAACCAAAGCAAATGCATAGAACTGCCTGACAAAAGTTTGGGGTTGAAAAGATTTTTTTTATGTTTTTGAAAGAAGTCTCATATGTCAACCAAGACTGCATTTTATTTGATCAAAAATACAGTAAAAACTGTGATATACTGAAATATTCTAACAAAACAAAAAACTGTTTTCTACTTTAATACATTGTTACCCTTTTTTTGAGTTTATTTTTTTTTTTTTCCTAGGATGCAAAGCTGAATTTTCAGCATCATTACTCCCGTCTTCAGTGTCAAACTATCCTTCAGAAATCATTCTAATATGCTGATTTAATGCTCAAGACACATTTCTTATTATCACCCCCCCCCCAACAATAGTTAAACCCCATTTGTGCGGGCTTAATTTTTTTGCGGTATTCTTTTTTAATGACGAAAGTTCAAAATAACAGTATTCATTTGAAATAGAAATAATTTATAACATTATAAATGTCGGTAACACTTTTTTAAGATGTGCTTGCATGTTACATGTACTTACTATTATAATAACAATAAATTATGCATAATTACATGCAAGTAACCCTAAGACAAACCCTAATCCTAACCACATAGTAAGTACATGTAGTTAATTAATATTATTCAGTAAGGACAAGGACACCTTCAAAAAAGTAACATAAATGTCTTTACTGTCACTCTTGATAAATGTAATGCATCCTTATCAATATAAAAAAATAATTTCTTACTGACTCAAAAGTTTTTTATTAAAAGAATCATAAAAAAAACAATCTTAGGGTCAATCGCCTGAACGAGGTGGTCTCGGCTCGATTGAAAACAAACTCTGGAGCGGTTCGGTTGTAGTGAGAAAGCAATCCAATCTAACGGACCAACGAACCAGGCTATATCACATTGTATGGTGGGTAATTATGTAAGTTCCGTGAAAAGCATTAGCTTTGTTGTTTGCTAATACCTCAAAATTAACCTGTGAATGTCTGTGGGGCGAGCACGTCTTCGCCATTCAAAATCAAAGCGCACTTTTTCATTTTATAATGCCGTCTTATTGCTCTTCTTCGTAGTAGGTGCATTTTAAAAATGTTCACCCGATCAATCCTGGATTCCTGCTCAAAATGATAAATTAATATAACGACAGCTACAAAAAAAACAAAAAACAATAGGCCCTCAAAGCTGTTGGTCATTGCATCCTGATGGATGACAGCCGTGACAGCTACATGGAATCCCGGAAAATAAACCGTGGAACTTTGACCAATGAGAGAACAGTTTACTCGCGCGTGACTTGTATTAACAAATTTGGTCCGTTTAGAAACTTTGCCGTGTGAACGCGAACCGCACGAAGAATAAAAAGCAACATTGTAATCATTTTAATCCCTGTTTTCGGAACAAAGCAATTGACCTACAGGTGTGAAAGCACCCTTACAATAAACATTTGCCCATAGAGCAGTGTGATGAATGTTTAAGTTTTGAAGTTGCTCAGAAAGTGAAAACTTTTAGAGAACAAATACGAGTCAAACTGAACTCACAGATGTGGTACTTTGCACTCCAGCAGCTCAGACTCCAACCGCAACTTCTTTCTCTCGTTCCGCTACACAAAACAACTTCCCTCATCAGAGGACGGTTACTTCAACAAACACGCACCCTAAGAGAGCAAGAACACTAGAGCTATTTCTCTGTACTGATTGACAAAAAACACATGCAAAATAGATGACAAGAACACAAGGGCACATAATAAACCGGAGCTCAGTTACGATGGTTTTCCCTCTCAATAATGAATCGCCATCAGCGTAGCATCAACATGCAGAGAAGAGGAAAATAAGCTTGGCTCTCTCCGAGAACAAAACTTCTATATTTGATCTGCGCAGAGAGCGTCTTGTGTGCAAAGTACAAAAAAACAAAATGGATCACAAGTTCTGTGGCATGCAAATTGCATCCCGGATACACTCTGAGCTTATCTGGCCTTGTCTTTGTGATTGACAGGATTTTATTTTTTTAAATGTGCAGATTATAAATATTTATAATTGGGTTGATATCAGCGCCGCTGAGTTGCCAACTGCATCTATTGAACCAAGGGAGGCAAGGAGACAGCACTGTAAATCTTAGAGCACAATATGGCATGCAGATGGCATGGCACGCTGATAAATAAGCCTAGCTTTTGAGCGCTGCCACATTTTTCCGCGAGCTAATGAGTGGAGCTATTTCAGTTTGGAGCTGTCAGTGCTGACGTGCGGTGCGGTCCTCTGCGGACTGCGCACGGCTCCTTGGGTTCAGGGTGAAGTCAACGGGAGCTCGCCGGTTCTCGCGTAATGGGAGGTGACAGTGAAACGAAGGGGGGAGACGGCGGGGAGAATTTGGAACCGGATATCCAAGCGCAAAAGAACCTGATCCAGAACCCAGGAACGTCACTGAAAAGCGTTTGAGAGCGCAGGAAGCGGCACCGTGTCTGTCTTTGCACGGCTGTCGTGCACGTTTTACCCCAGACTGCATCTGTCTTGCATAAGACATATGCTATATATTGCCTGACAGGGGCGACTCCCTCGTTCTTCCCACCGTACAACCTCGACAGAGCCGTCCAACATCAACATCTCCTCTCCAAATAGGAGCTTCGAGACTCCTCTGGTCCTCAGAGTATTGCGGTGGAGTAAATCTCCACACAGTGGGCACTATTCTTCTAGAAAGGGCTTCAGGGTGAGGAATTTGGACACAGCCACAATGGCTTCATTATTCTTCTGTTGCCTGGCCCACTGAGAGTCTAAAACAGCTCTCTCCGGACTGCTGTCAGCCTTCCCCGTCTGCCCCGACAGAGCAAGAGAGAAAAAAGGGAGGGAAAGAGGGCAAGCAGACTTGATATGACGGCATGTTTTTTCCGAGACACAAACAGTTTGCCTTGGAAAAAAAAAAAAAGAAAGAATTAAACCGTGAGGTCTCAGCAGAGGGCCAGCGTTTGACAACTAGGTCACCTAAAGGTTCGCTTGCACACCTCTGCTTAGTGTTTTCCATTAATAAAACCTCAGAATATTAAAGCTTAGACTGAGAACTACAGCATGAACCATCTTGGAGTTTTCTGGCGCTGTGGGAATTGCTTCGGTTGAGGAGCTACGGTTATGATTTCAGCGATATGGTCATGTGTGGCCTCGGCGGTCGTATTGAACTCGAATCTACTGAACCTCACCGAATCTAAAATAGCCACCCGTCTTTGATTGCTTTGCGGCACGTGGGCTCATACAGTATCTCACCGTATCATGAGCTCCTTCAGCCTCGGATCAAACGTGAAACACCAGACTAGACCACAAACTGTGTACTGCATAAACTCGCTCGGCTTTCCAATAGTCAGGATTGAGGGCAAGCCTGTACATATCCACTCAGAGATATTTCAGTGTGTATTAAAAAGAAAAAACGGCATGACTTTGGGCCAAACTTTGACAATTAGCTAGTGATCTGATACTAAGTTGTACGTAAATACATGTAAATGTGCGCAAACAATTTGCAAACAAACAAACCTAGTCACATTTTTTTCCCTTCGTCCTCTCATTCTATGCTATATTAAATCCCAAGGGGTGTTTGAATTTAAAGCAAGCATGAAATCCAAACCCTTCAAGCAGATTGAATTCAGAATCAAGCAGCCCATGTAAATACTGTGACAACAGGGGGCCCTGTGCAATTAGCATGCTGGCTACTGCTAGTGCAATTAGGCAAACCAGACAGCAAGAGCTGGGAGCCGGGGACATTGAGAAAGGGCCCGTATTTCCATTTTTTCCAGTGGACAGAAGTGTGCGAATCAGAATGAGAGAAATAAATGTTTCTGTTTCCTAATTTAATAGTCTTAACTTTATACATTGAAAATAAACCAAGAAAAATAAATGTACTGTCACTATGGGGAAATGTCAGTAAACAAGCCCAGAGCAGAGAGGCTGTTGGGATAAAAGACCCATTTATGGCGCTTTTCCACTGCATTGGTACAACGCTCGGTTTGCGTTTCCACTGCAGTTTAGTACCGCTTTAGAGTGGGTGGGATTATTCACATGTCGTTATAGTTGCGCCACCTGTACTGCCGCAACTCCTGAAAAACGTTTTCATTCCGCGTCCCCCTCAAGCTCTCGCTGGATCTGCTCCTCTGCTATCAAGGAGAGGAACGTCTGTACTTCCTCAACAGACCACGAAACAGCCATTTTTTGGTTGTTAAAAAAGGTGCGCTCGTTCAAAACAGTTGTGTTCGATCCTTCGCTGGCTGTGCTGATTTAAATCTAGTGGTTCTGTTGTGTTTGTGTCGCAAGTTCAGTGACGCAGGTAGTGAGGTAGTGACTATTCTCTCCGGCCAATCCATGATCAGCAGAATTTACACGTCACGTTTTGGTAATGGTACACAAAAAAATATAAATATTAATGGTTCACTTGAAACCTCAACCGAGGTGGTACTAAAAAAAGTACCAGGTACCAGGTACTGTACCCAGTGGAAAACCCCCCAAAAGTGAACTGTACCGAACCGTACCGTGCCGTACCATGCAGTGGAAAAGCGCCTTAAGGGAACTGCTAGGTGGAGCCATCAAAGTGGTAAGCTGAGGAACACAATGGAGGACCACCTAGAGGAAAAAAATGCTCTCATTTGAGGGTACATCACATAAACAAGCATGACAGGAAAATTCTCTCTGAGTGTCCCACTGGAAATGCATGCAAACACTTTAGACTTAAACAAAAGGTAAAATTAACATCAGTAAACAAAACCTGAACCCAAGATACAGAACGTAAGATGAAAATCATTTACAGTACTTTAACTACTAAAAGAAAATGAAATGAAATGCATCATATCGTTACCTCATATCGTTCCAAACCCACATGAGATACTTTCTTCTGTGGGAATGAAAAGATTAGGGTTTATTTAGCACAGATGCAATTGATCAAAAGAGAGAGTAAATACATTTATAATGTTATAAACATTTCCATTTCAAATAAACACTTTTCTTTTAAACTTTCTATTCATCAAAGCATTCTGAAAAATGTTAAGCAGCACAACTGTTTTCAACATTGATAATAATAAGAAATGTTTCTTAAGCAGCTAATCAGTACATTAGAATGATTTCTGATGGATCATGTGACACTGAAGACTGGAGTAATGATGCTGAAAATTCAACTTTGCATCACAGGAATAAATTACATTTTAAAATATATTTAAATAGAAAAAAAGTTATTTAAAATTTTAATAAAATATTTCACAATATTGCTGTTTTCATTGCATTTTGGTTCAAATAAAGGCATGGTGAGCACAAGAGACTTGTTTCAGAAACATTAAAAAATCTTATTGACTGAACTTTTGAGTTACCACAAAGTTAACATGACTTCAGAAAGCTAAATAATAATGCAATAATGCAAAATAATAATAATAGAAAGTCAAACAGGTTTGGCATGACACGCAGGTGTGTGAATAACAATTTTCATTTTTAGGGTGAACTCACCCTCTAATAACACACTGTCAAAACATACAAAGAACAAGACTTTTTTTTTTTTTCAGTTTGTCGGCTGATTGATCTCTGATAGGTCGAAAGTTTTGGCTCCATTTTGTTTTCACATTCATGCATCTTTCCAGTGTGTTTACGTGTTATATTGATGTGGACAGCTGCCACGAGCGATAGTTCCAGTGCGATGTGCCATTCCCAGACTGCTGATTTTGGAGAGCTCTGTGATCTCCCATTGGGTTGAGTGTCTTTAGCCCAAGGGCTTAAACTCATCTCACACTCCCAAAGCCCAACTCTGGACACATGACTACCTGTCAGGGGACAGGCAATTGGGCTGCTCGACTGCAGATGGGGTCCAGTACACACACACGCACACACACACACAGTCATTTAATGGAGCATGCCAAAGTGATGGCAGACTTCTCCTGCATGTCTAACCCTTGCTGCTCATTTTTCCCCCCAGTCAGTCTGGTGGGTCTTATTTGACATCTATTATAATGTGGTATAGACTCCATAGCACTCACAGCATGGGGAGACCGGAGATTCAAATACTGTGGTGAATATTACACTTTACTTTCGTAGACTTTAGTCAGAGCAGATGCCATATTCAATTCGACAAATGAAAACAAGGCTTTGGGATAAAAGTACAGCTTGTTCAATATGCAGTCCCTTTCAGCCAAAAAACACTGAAAACCTCAAATTTCCAGTGGTCATAAACTCTGGAAAATGAGTTGTGGAAATTAAACAGGACCTAAGACCTTAAGGCAGTATGACATAATGAACAGACCATACATCTGACCATCACAACCTCATTTTCATTTGTAAATTGAATACGACATCGACTGGAGCAAAATCAAATATTAGATGTACAGTTTGGAATTGATATTATTATATTACATATATTTATGATATTAATATTCAGGACGTAATTCCAAAAGAACTAAGAAGGGATTAATTAGATAGATCTATTCTTAGTGATTTAGTATAATAATGTGGAAAAATTATGTCTCTTTAATGCAAATATAAAACTGTGCACAGATATTTTACAAAACTATTTTATATAAATTAAAATTTTTATATTTTTTATTTTTATAATTAATATAATAAACATTAATATTATAGAGTGTGGAGATGAGAAAAGTGCATTTATAATAAAATGATTATTATTATTAATATTTTATAATATACCTTTTTTACTCTACTGATTTATGTATTTATATTGTGTATGGACAAGTTGGGTCAAATTGGGAAAGAAAATGACTTTCAAGGATGACTTTCAGGAGGATCACTTTTAAGAATCTAAAATAAGAGTTTTGATTTGCCAAACATTTTTGGTTACTTCATAATTTCTATTCTACCATTCACTTCACTATTATTTAAAAATACAAACAATAGCTATAGTGTGTGTATGTGGTCATGAAAAAAAAAAGAATCTAATGACTAAATTCCAGCCGTTGCAAGAAAAAGAAAAAAAGCTGGCATAATGTCAGAGATGCACAGAAAGCGGATCAGTGCAGGTTTTCTTTCCTGTTGCCTGTGGTTCTCTCTTCCCCTTTAGGCTAGCAGTACTTCCTCCAGCTTAGGAGCACACGGGCGGCAGTAGAGAAGACTTCAGCTGTCCTGAGCAACCACAAAATACAACATCTGTGCAGCAAACCACAAAAACGGCAAGACCTAGAAGCATCTATTTCAAATGTTGGTTTTAAAGACATCTTATTAGAAGTAACATGCTTCAGCAATGATATCAGAGAACACTTTTGGTAAAACTATGGTACTTTTTAACCAAGGTAGTACACACATTAAACTACAATCATTTCTCTACAAAAACAGTGCTATTTTAACAGATGCTCAATGACTCATGTGGCTCACAATCATGTTTTTCTTGGCAGTTATTCTAGGTTACTCCAAACATACTGATCACAAATAGGAAAAATACTGGAAGTGCTGGAACCAGTGTTAATTTTGACAGGCATTTTTGATTTAGACTTAAGCCCCGTTCACACCAAGAACGATAACTATAAAGATAACGATATTAGCGTCCACACCAGCGAACGATATCGTCTTTTTATTCTAAGCGCACGCTCGTCTGCTGCTTTAAATTCTTGAGCTCGTTACAGCAGGATGGATTCTTTAATCTTCATCAGCTGGAGAAAAATCGTTTTGAAAGTGATTCCAACTATATCGTTTTTCTTTGTCTTTATCGTTATAGTTGTGGTGTGGACTCTGCTATTCTTTAATATTGAGAACGATTTTTAGAACTATATCTTTATCGTTATCGTGCTTGGTGTGAACGGGGCTTTAGTCTTTATCTTGAGATGAAAATGCTCAGTAGTCCTAGTCCATTTAGTCATTGAGTCTTCATATTTACTCGACGAAACATTTGCCATTTTGTAACTTTTAAGTCATTTATTTTGGAAGCCATTTTATATGTAGTCTTCAAACAAATATAGTAATTAATTCTTCTCTCTTTAGACCAAATCAATTAAGCTTATGAGAAATTTGAATCAAGGATTGAATTTGGAAAAACTTGAATAAATTATGACAATTTAATTTTTGGGTGAACTATCCCTTTAACAGTAGTGAAAAGGGAGCAACTATAAAAAATAATAGTTGTTCATATAATATACTGTAGATAATATATATAATTGATCATTTTTGAAAAAGAAGCACAATAAGACAATTAGACAAATACGAAAGAGATACAAATTAAACTCGTTTTTTCAGATACAGCAGGTTTACTTGACATATATATATATTTAACATCTTTTGTTGGTTAACATTAATAACACAGATAGGTACTAGTGTTAATTTTGTCAGCTATTTACCTATTAGTCTTAGTCCCGGGCTAAAATGTCCCTGTTAGTTTTTAATAATATTTAGTCAACCTTATCCTATTTAGTTTTAGTCGACTAAAAGTCTCAACTTTTTAGTCTAGTTTTAGTCAAAGAAAACCTGAAGTATTTTACTCTAGTTTTAGTCAATGAAAACTTGACATTTAGAAATAAGATTATGATTATTAACCGTAAAGTAGAAGTTCGGCATCATTCTATTGTTAAGGCCTGTTCACACCAAGAACGATAACTATAAGATAACTATAAAGATGACGATATTAGCGTCCACACCAGCGAACGATATCATCCGTTTATTCTAAGCGCACATGCGTCTGCTGCTTTAAATTCTTGAGCTCGTTACAGCAGGATGGATTCTGATTGGCTGTCAATATTTTATCATTCATCAGCTGGAGAAAAATCATTTTGAAAGTGATTCCAACGATATCGTTTCTTTGTCTTTATTGTTATAGTTGTGGTGAGGACTCGGCTATTCTTTAATATTGAGAACGATTTGTAAAACCATGTCTTTATCGTCTTTATAGTTATCATACTTGGTGTGAACGGGCCTTTAGTCTTACTCAAATGTACATTTTAGTTATCATATTTAGTCAACCTTGTCCTGTTTTTTGTTTAGTCAAGTTTAAGTCAATGAAATGTATGAGCATTTTAGTCAAGTTTTAGTTTTTTTTAGTTATTTTCGTCATTCTGTATAATGGTTAAACTGATAAAAAAAAAAAAATTCTCAAAATTATAATCGTAATGATTGTTGTCATTTGAAAAATTTACTTTTGCATTTCAGGTATTGCAATTTCACTATTAAGCACAAATCAATAGAATGTGGACTCATGGTGTATTTTACCTCATCTAGTGTTCTGATTTATTATAGGCTTTTTATTATATCATTTAATATCAAAGACTTAAGCAATCTCTCTGTCTACATTATGAAAACAGCTAAATCAAAAGAAAAATATTATAACAGTGAAATTCCTAGTAATTCCAAATGGCAATAGCCCATTTCTCTATTAAAACAACAGCGGTTGAGTAAGTGCATTTATTCAGCGATCACAATCGCAAACAATACAGTAGAGATCTCGTGACAGAACACAGACTGGCTGAGTGACACTTTCACTTAGATCGCTAAACTCCAGCTTGTTTGTCGGTGTTTTCAGATCATCGGCGGCGGTGCTTCCGCAATGAGGAGCGAGCGCATGGTTGCCAGATTGCTTAAAATAAGCAAAACACCAGACAGAAAATGTATGCTTGTAACAGCGAAGCTCTGATTCGGGGATTTGAACTCTTGATATCTGGCAACCGCACTCATGAGAGCTTGCGTAGTAGAGGCGTGTAGAGCAGTCCGCTATAACATTTTGTCTTCTTTTTTTGACGAAAAAAAAGAAGAGGTTTTTGGTAAAGTTTTTATCTTTTTGAATACATTTTAGTCTCGTCTTATTTCATCAACGAAATTGCAAGTTGATATAGTCCTAGTTATCGTTTATTGACCTTATTATAGTCTCGTCTTAGTCATGGGAAAAAAGCTTGTCAACGAACATTTTTTGTCATAGTCTTCATTAACGAAATTAACACTAATAGGTACTTAATTAGGAATGCTGTCCCTTTAAGTCGGAAGGCATGCATGTAATGTAATACTGACACACGTTCAGTTTTCACCCACCTGTTTACGTTCACTTAATCCATAACCGACTGTATTTACGTGAGATACTCTATAGACATTTGGACTGCTGTGTGTGTGTTTGAGCACTGAGAACTGATCGCGCGTTGTAGGCCAGAACTGAAGAAGTGGAGCGTGCGCGAGAGAGAGCACTTCTATCAGCGCAATTCCGCCTATCCTGCCTTCACTAAGTTAATCTACAACGAATTGTGACTCCCGGAAAAAATCCCTACCCCTTCGGGTGCTGAGGCCATTGTTTCAGATCGCTAGTTCGCATTTTGGTAGCCCATCTACTGGCTGCCATACTGAGACAAGATATGCAAATGCCCCTTATCCAATTGCAATCCAATGACAGGGACGCACATTTTGAAGGACAAGACAGTAGCCTATAGGATGCATTTTGAATGTCCGGTAGTCCTCAAATAACATTATAGTCCCGTATTGTCTTATTAACGAAGACGCGGCATAAATTTCATAAATTTTTATCATCAGATATTAGTTTTAGCTCGTCAACGTCTCGTCTTAGTCCCAGAAAAAATGTTCGTTAACGAATATTTTTCGTCATTGTCTTCGTTGACGAAATTAACACTGGCTGGAACAAGTTCAATTTGCACATGTGTGACTGCAAAGAGTGAATCACAGTTGGTCTAGTAGGGCCCTATGAAATTGATTTAGTTTTTTTCCCAAATTCTGTTTTCTTAGGGTGAAGTCATCAGTGTCCTTTACAGGACATACTTCTAATCCCTGATCATACAGAGATAGAAAGACGTTAAATGCAGCATGTGTCCTGAAGAGCTGGGTGATGCTATTGTTCTCAGACGGTGGTTTGACAGAGAAGGGACTTCAAGACTGTATAATAATGCTTCACTTAAGAACAAGTGACGTTAAAGACATGATTATTGTGAGGTAACTCATTCTACAGCAGCACAGATGAGAGCCACTGCTCCTGAAGACACATTACAATCTAGAAATACTTCAGAATAATAGTTGACAATAAATCATATTTTTATTAAAAAATTATATATAGATAAAGGAATAGGGTCCTGTAAAAAATCTAAAGTTGAGAAAACTTTAAAGTTTAAGGCAACCAGCTTCAGCAGATTTTTGAGTTTTCTCAACTTGTTTTTGTAGGAGATTTTTGAGCTTTCTCAACTTTTTGTTCTATAAACTGAAAACAACAAGTTGAGAAAACTCAAATCTGCTGAAGCTGGTTGCCTTAAACTTTAAGTTTTCTCAACTTTTGATTTTTTATAGTGTATATTTCACTCCAAGTCATTATTTTTTTATTTAAGTACATTTTATTTAGTTATTTTTATTTTATTTTGTTGGAGACATTGAGAATTCTCAATTTTCAGTACGTAATAAAAAAAAATTCAAAAAACGTGCTACAAATGTTTATCTAATATTACTATTAGTCGAACAGTCTTTAAATTGTAATCACATATACAGTACATGCTGCCACACAACATACGAGGTACAGTAATAATCTTTACAAAAAAAAAAGAATTAGTAATCATTTATTTTAACTTATTTATTAATTACTTTACGTATATATTTATTATATCTACAATATATACACTTACTGTAACACAGAGACAAATATTTTATTGAAGATATTTCTTCATACATTTGCTCATTTATTATTTTATTTATATGTTAGCATCATGCTAATTGTGAAGGTTTCACCTTATGAAAAAGAAAAATACATAGAATAGATGGAAAAATATAACTTATTTCTTTGTTTTGCATGAGGTGAAATATGATTGGAACTAAATATAATATTGCATTGATATATTGCATTATCTGATACCATCCATGATACTTCCTTGACGTTCGTCTCAACCTCAAATCTTTCAGAATTTCAAAAGAGCTACATAACAGATTAGAAGAGAAAAAAACAGATGAATGAACACAGAGAGAGAGAGAAAGAGAGCGGTAGATACTGAGCTTGTGCCATGAAACTCTCATGTGGGTACATACATTAAGGCCAAGGAATGGAAAAGAGCATATTTGAGTGTAAACTGATGATCATATTAAAGCACTGTGGGCTCACTCTGTGGCCTGTTACTGCTTTAAAACACGGACTTCCACTTTTTACAGAGGGGGTTTTCTACTCAAGGTTTGGCTGCACGGTGAGGTCTTTGGACAACGGCCCCTCGCTGGCACGGACAGCCACTCGGCACGGACCAGAATGTTTCAATTACAGTCCACGTGAGCGAGAAGCGCTGCCAAAAATGACAGAACAGATGCAAAACCGAAGCAAAGAAAGCTGCAAACTGCAAAACTTGTAGACACATTGCTCGAAAGCAACGAGGCGAAAGCTATTTTCATCTGCAATATCACAGAAAGCAGTGAAACAAAAGGTTTCACTAACAAAGCTTTCCACAGAGACTTGACACTGGTGTTAGTATCTATTTACATACTGAGAATGCGCTCGCAGCAATTTGCATAATGTTTCTCTGTAGTCGCGTGCTCTGGGGAGCTGCATTGTAACATATTGGTGCTTAATGAACTCTGAAAAAATTGATTTTCCACAGAGTAAATTAAGAAATGCATTATAGCTGTTAAAGCAATCTTGGGGGAAATCTGAGACTTCTATGGCGAAAGTATGCTTAGAAAGTAATAAATTACACGTTACACTTATTTGCTTTAATTCATGCTAATTTCACCCAATTAATGCATCACAGAAGCTTTGTGTGCTGTCACAAGAGATTTAATTATTTTGTTTTTCTTCTTGTATGTTTGCCGCATACGTGTGATAGCATCTACCTCAAAGCACGTATATTGGTTGAAGTGTTTATGCTAATAAACGTCTGATGTATTTGCACTGCTGTCTTAATAACCTTGTGTGTTTACTTTATACACTGATTCGCCGTTATTTTTATTGCAGCTAATGAGCGTGGCTGTGTCCCAAATCACACTAATAGTATGTACATCTCTGATGATGAAGTACATACTTTTAAATATGTCGTAAGACAATGAACCAGTGGTGAGAAATAAAACCACACCATAAAACTGAGTCTCCCTCATCACATGCAAGCATTAAAATGTAGCTTATCCAAGTCATTTAACGTGTAGCTTTAGGCTATATATTTTAAGTCAACACTAATGCAGCTTCTCACTTTCAACCGTAATCTGACATATTTAAGATACAAGACAGGACATTCAACGAGAAAGAATCAGCCAAAACAGAACAATTATGCCACAACCGCCTCTTTTCAGCACAAAGAAAGAATGCACACTTTGAAAATCTACCAGAAAAAGTATGCAATCTTTGACATACTATGATTTGAGATGCACTAATTCTTATTTTGCAAATGGATAGTATGTGAACTGACTTGAGCTGGGCGATATGGTCAAAAATATTATCATGATATTATTTTCCATATCATATGATATTTATCATCATTATAATGGGGAAGGAAATGCTTTTCATAATTAAACTCCAATAGAGTCCCTAAATTATGTTTTTTGATTTAATACAAATTTATCATCAAAATTGTGTCTAATAAAAATTCATTAATAAAACTTTTAAATGTAATCAAATGAATGCAACAACTGATTTACAATAAAATACTGCATTTTTATTTTTTTGTCAAATAAGATGCTGCACAACAGAACCGTAAAAATTATGAAAGAATATCTTGGGTGTACAATATTCCTTAAAAATAAAAATACTATTATTATTACTTTGAAAAAAGTACATTTTAATGTATTTATACTGTTATCAAACTTTTATTTGGCGGTTTGTCATGAAGCATTTGAGTTTCATTGTGCATTTGACAGTAGCTTTTCTCAAACTAAATGGTGAAAAGCTAAAAGGTGACTCTCAGAGCAGTTCTGGAGATGAAGTTCATGTACTTTTTTTTTGGGGGGCCCCCAGACATTAAAAATACAGGAGGCACATGTGTTGAGAGACATAAAAACATGCAGACTACTAGTGACATGCACTGATCTGGCTAGTGCACCCGTGGCACGCTGGCCAACCTGTTGTTGAGTTTATTTCTGATGTGTGATAGACTGCTATTAGTCCATATTGAGCAAAAATGTCCAGAGCTTATCATCGTTAAACAATATCTTATCGAGACTGCAATAAAACGTATTGACCAGCCCACATGCATCACATAACATGCACTGCAGAAAAAGTATTTTTCTGCTGAAAAAGCAAGAAAGAGATAGAAAAAAGTGGATAGGAAAACCCCTTCTGTGTATTACACAGCATGGCTGGCCTATGGGCGGGCTTCTCATGAAACATGAATCTCTGATTTGCAAGACTAAAACAGAGGCCTGATTGTGTCTGTGTCCAGGCTGCAGTGTTCTTCCTGTGAGCGACATGGACAGGAGATCTGCCTTCCTTCCTTTGCGCTCTGGCACATGCCGATGAGTCATTGTTTACAGACTTTTCAGATCTGCTGCCCTCACAGCAACCTTCCTGACAGGACTTTTCCATTCACTCAGAATCCGTGCATGTTGAAGTCTGACACTGTGAAGTCGAACAAGCCCTTTTTACAATCTAAGGTTAAACTCCTCTTCTTCTTCTGGGCCATGCTGACATGGAAGTAAAGCTAGTTATTCAAAAACACACTCTCTCTCTCTCACACACACACACACACACAAGCTGTTGCGTCTCACGAGAAGTCCTATAAGGCATCTGTGGACAGTTTCAAACATTTGCACTCCATGCAACATAGTTCCACTCACTATACAAGCCAGTTGTTATGTCTTAAAGGCATTGATACACATCATTAAATCCCACAGATTCTCTCGTACATGCTGGAATCATTGTGCTTGAATTAGAGCTTTGTTTACCAGCTACAGTAAACAAAAACCTCTATCTACCACCCAGACCTTTTTACAGCCTGTATTTATGCACTAACTATTTAGGGTTATTACCAGTGCATGTGTTTGATTTTGGCTGCATTTATGTCTTTAACTTGAAAAACATTTCAACTAAACTATTATGCAAGTAATGAATCTTTTTTTTTTGTGATGAAAAAGCTGCTTTATTCAAAAATTGTTTTTGCGAAATGTATTCTTGTTCTTGTTTACTTAGAGACAGGTTTCAAATGCTGCTTTATTAGAATTTTTTTGTTGTTGCATAAATTATCTTTGTAACAAAAGATATATATTTATTTATTTTATTTTTAGCCAATGACAATGTTTTCTTGAACACATGGCATGGAAATGCAGCTCTATTGAAGAATAACTTATAATGAACAACTTTATTTATTTATTTAGCTTGGCAATGGCAGTTCTGTTTTCCCGAACACAAGAAATTTAAATGCTTTATTCTAAAATAGCTTTTGCAATATCTTTATTTGTTTTAGCATAAATTGTCATTATTTTATTTTAGATTATTTATTTATTTAGCCAATGAAAATTTAGTTTTAAATACATGGGATAGAAATTATGAAATTATTTTTGCTGTACTCAAAAATAGCTTTTTTGTGGTACAGTATATAGATTTTTTTGTTTGCATAAATTATATTCAGTACATGGAAACAAAGCTAACTCCTGACAGATAAAATCAAGTAAGTTCCTAAATTGTCACACTGTAGAAGTAGAATGGCTTACGAAGGCAGTTTCATTATGACAAACAAACAAATCTGCCCACAACTGACACATTTATAGCGCTGTCAAAGAGTTTTAGTCATAGACTAAACCAAGGATAAAGAGACCCCCTGCCCAACATCCCCCTTCTCTAGCGACACCTTCAATTTCTGCGGCAGCTGTGACTGTCCCATTCTGTTGAAATTAAAAAGCTTATGTGCTGCTGGTTTTTCCAGTAAATTAGAGAAAACAAAATCTCCTGATTAGTCAATTAGGTGCCACATTAGTCTGGGACTTAATTAAAAGATAGGGCAGCCTCTTTAAGGATATGCCCACGAGGTGTACAGAATGTTTAAACAGGGGATAAACTTGCTTGTTAAAACTTGCTGTGAGTCACTTGACATCTTACACGACTGCATCTAGGGCTTTACAAATAGAATGTCAGGCTGCTGCGCTCCACAGATCTTGCTATGCTAATCTGGGACGGGTCAAGAAGAAGTGCCACACAACACCAGCTGGCACAACAGGATGTAAACACTCACGGAATCACAGGCTTGGCAGCCCAAAGAGCTGATGCAAGCAGACACGCACAGATATGCTCATGCATGGTCAGACACATAGGTAACCCCAGTTGCGTGGAACTGCAACTGTTGGGAGAATGAGGAGGATACCTGAAGAGACAGTATAGGGAAGAAAAATCCTAAACGAGATTGCTTTATAATCTCAGTTTTTTTTTTTTCTGTAGATCAGTCAAGAGCTGAAAGGGAGGGCATAAATGGTGAGTTTTTCTGTTGATCTAAGAGGCTCCAGGTTCTCAGATTGTTTCTCTCTCACGATGTCTCTAAATGTTGCTGACAAGACTGCTAATCTAAAGTCAAAGATACTCCAGATTGAACTTCAAAAAACAGCGTTCTCAAAACACTTTCCAAATCAAACGAATAATAGATCGTCACTCCCTACTGTATGTCAGTAATTTTCGCATTTATTTCTGTTCCTAATAATTTTAGGAGAAGCATGAGGGGAGACTTGCAGTGAGTAAATCTTCATTTGCTCTGCATTTACTCTGAGTGCTATCAACAAATGAGATATTAAGGTTGTTATTGTAATGAAAACTGATAACTTTAAGTTTCCTAGGAAAATAATTAAGTTAAGTAAGTTAATTACATTTCTGGAGCTATAAAACAGACAGTAACATTTTAGCTTTTAATTCCTAGGTTTGCATACAATTTAATAACAATAATGACAAATTGACGAAATTAATGGTCCAAAGCAAACCTTAGGTAAAACTACCGAAGACAAAGTTGATAGTTAAACATAAACTAAAGATCCTATAATGACCAAAGCAACCTTGAATAATAAAACTTCCCTCGGGGTCCAATGTATTAAGGTGCTCATTGACTTCCTCAGTAGTTGCGAAAATAATAATAGAGATGATCAGGGAAGTAGCGCATCTTTTCAGCAAGATGGGCGACGAGACATCAGACAGAAGGACAATCCAGACCAAATTCATATCCGTAATTTAAGAGACGAGAAAAAGGCAACAAGATATGTCTTTTGAGGGGCGGAAATAATTATGCAATCATTTAAAGTTACAAGAAGAGACAAAGGATTAATATTTAATACTGGACTTTTGTGCGTCCTACATCAGAATCCCTGAGCTGTTAAAACATCACGAAATGCATGCACACCACAACTGATCCCTTTAACTGCTAAGACACCAGACACGAGACACACACACACACACACGAGACACAATTTTTGCCAGTGCCACGAGATTTAGGAGCCGGTACACTAAAACATCACAGTTCACTGGCTGTGTTGCCATCTCAGCGTCACATTCTATCCCGAACAATGCGACAGCTGACAGCTTGCACAAAGATTCATCCCGCTAAGCGGAATTATTTCTGCCATGTGCTAATTTATTAACAACCTGTGCATGCTCTAATGTAGCAAATTTGCATATACATTTTTAACCTGGAAGCCAGATCATGAATATTCCTCAGGCAGTGGAGTATTTCTCTTTGTTAGTCACTTTCGATTCTTAGAAGAGGGACTGAGATGAGAAAGAGAAGCCACAATCGCTTCAATCTTCCATGAGGCACGTATTCTTCCAGGGCCGTATTCTGGTCCTTCCTTAACCTTCTGCTCAGAACACAGCAGAATCCCACATTAAACCTTTTATGTTGCAATTTACTGCATCCACATGCGTTTGACCTGAAATAATGTAATAATGCAGGAAATATATCACATTCAGTAATGCAGAAGTAGTGCAAGCACAGTGGAATGAGGATGGAGATTAGATGAATGAATGAACAAGTCTAGGAAGCTGGGGTGGTAGATTTCCATGAAAGACCACAGGACACGCAGCTATTACGAGGGTGGTGTCGGGACACAAGTGGTTATCCCTGCTAGAGCAGGCTGCAGGTGCGTGTTTCACACACCTGTGAAGTTTCCCTGTATTCCCTTGCGTCGCCCAGCGATGCAACAATCATATGCAGGCATAAACACCACACTGCTGTGGCAATGCAACAGTAATGACGTACACAGGATGCAAGCGCTGAAGGTTGCCTCTGAAGTGGGAAATAAACAAGTTAAAACAGGAGAAATCAACGGTGTAGCTATTGTCGGAGGAGCCTGACAAACAAATCAAGCGCATCTGTAATGGTGTAATTACAGCAGAAAACAGATTTAATCTTGGTACTGAGTGTCTGACTGATGAATTGTTTCCCTCTGGTAGCAAACCCAGGGAAAGAAAAGAAAGAAGAAAAAAAAAAGGTCAATTAGTTCTGGTGCTTTGGTTGGCTTTTTTTTTTTAATTGTTGAGCTTATTATAATAACAATATCTTTATATTATAATATCTATTTTTATCATAACATCTATCTGTCTATCTTTTTTTTTTAAATAATGTAATGTATATAATATTTATCTATTACAGTAATTACAACCTTGGAGGACATTGTCATGAAAATAAATGTCATAATGTAAAAATCATACTGATAGACATCTTAATGATCCTAAAATAGGCCTCATTTTCTTTAAACAAATTTTTCAGTTGACTCGAGGGTAAAATATGGGTCTCGTGATATTCGTACTAGCACACTCTCTATCATAATGTTTTGATGTCAGTGTAAAGACCGCATCAGATCTGCACACTGACAGACTTGAGTAAATATGCTAGCCAGATTTGACATGCCACTGACTTCACCACAAGATATCAGACTGAAAAAACAAAGTGATTAAATTGTTTATCTTTCATAAACCATGCATTCTACTGCTGATTGACAAAACCATAAATAGCTAAATGTGCTGCACATTCAGATGCATATTTAAAGGCCAGAAGAAAACTGATACCATGTTTTTTTCTTTACATAATTACTGTCAAATCCAGCATGTGTGGATCGTGATACACACACTCAAAGCATCACGGCAAACAAAACTGCCAATCATTGAGAATGACTACAGGCTATTGAGGCCTTTCATTTAAGTGATGTTAAGAGCAAACAATCAACCCCCCTGCTTTGGTACCCACAACACATCCATATCAAAGAATGACAAGTAGCAAAGGTGACATCTAATTTATAGCTCAATGACTGCGAACAAGAAAATAAACAGGCATTTCCGAACCACGCGTCCAATTCAATTTGCCTCTCCCATGGTTCAATGCATTCAGGGGGTGCAGAAATAAAAATTTGAAGGTGCAATACTTTAATGTCTTGCTAATATGCTAGACAAGCCTTCACAGCTGACTCTTGATAAGCAGTTGAAAAAGTTGGGAAAATGCATATGAAAAGTTATGTTCAAAATACGTCTCAATGTGTCTCTTTCATTTTAAACCCAAAGCCGGTGTTGTCAGTGCTCAACTTCAAAAAGACGAGCCATAGAAACTTTGAACTGCTCCGTGCCCCGTCTGTGGCTGTGGGCTTGTTTTCCTGATCTCGCTAACTACCGCTTGCTGTCGTTACATTGCTGTTGCTTCGCCTGCAGGTAAAGCGAGATTAAACAGCATGCGGTGCCCTTGTAAAGCAGCAAAGGTTTTATGGAGGGGGTCTTTAAATATTTAAGGTGTGAGTACAATGAGGCAGAGCTGAAATACAAAATACAAACCTGCAAATCATTTACATTTCATTCGCTGCGTCTATTTTACACTTAATACAATTTTTAGGAACAAAATTCCAAAAAGGAAGATAAAAGCACAATATGACAAGCTGTTTGTCGTGAGGTGATTGTCATAGGTTAGAAACAGGCTGTATTTTTCCTCGTTCCCAAAAATAACACACAAAAGAATTCAAATTAAAAAAGGGGTTTATTTTCGCAAAAAAAAACCTTACCGATATATCACGCAAGCATGATAGCTTTGTCACTTCAGGCACTGTATTTACAGGCCAAAATTTGGAAATACCAGTAGGAACAAAAAAATTATGAAAGCAAAAACATCACCATGATAAGTACGCACAGTTCAATTAAGTTGGTCTATGTTAATGAATATAGGGCCGTGCAGTGGTAAAGCTCCTGGGGGTAGCAGGACCTGAGGAGATTAATTGAGAGTGACATTTCTTGAACTCTATTTTTACGCTAGTAGACCGTTCCATGTCCTCCACGTCTTGCCTTTGCTTACCTAACTGACAGATCTACCCTTCAAACTCTACTATGCGTAGTAGGACTCTTTGTCACAGCTCAAAGTGACCATTTGAGCTGATGTTTAAATAAGGGCAGTGTCTGTATGTGTTTACATTATGTCATTAATGGCTGCCACGGAACAGAGTGCTTGAATTCAAGACAAAGGAGGGTTTTGGTTTCACTAAAGGGCAACAATTGTTTTATATTAAAGTTAATCCTGAACAGTAGTGAACACTATTTTACGCAAATTGATATTCAATACATACGGTATTAAGAACTTAAGTAGGAAATCTTCAAAGCAAACGAAATGAAAAAATGATGTTGCCTTATGCATTGCAAATAATGTGTATGTTACCAGATTGTGTTCTGGTATTTTGACATCAGGCAGCGCGCAGAAGTTGATGGTAATACTGCTTTTTCCCAGAATAGACATGTTATGGGTTAATGTTATCACACTGTGGACACAATCCGATTCTGCGATGCTGGACCATTATCAAGGTTGTATAAAACATAGTGTGTGCCTCATAATAATATATCCAAAGTGTTAAATTTTTATCTTTAGTTTGGAATATCTTCCCATTACAAAATGGAGTGTATTTCTTATTGCACATGGCCTACAACCAAATATTGGATTCAATCTTTGTATCAACTTTCTTTCAATTAGCACAGGTTGTTTTTGTTTTTTTTCCTTTTTGGAAATGTTTGGTTGTAGGTCTCCTTGATCACTGACCTCAGTTTTTGGCCGCTGCACACACACTTCGCCAAAACTGACACACAAAATAATGGCCATTATTTTTTGGTGCATAAGCTCAGAATCAAGGAGCAGTGGTTGCCTGAGATTGCGGTGGACTCACAAAATTGGATTGTGCTGACGCCCCGGGTAAAAATTGGCCCGCGCCACAAAAAAAATTAAGAAAATATAAAAATTTAAATTATTTTTATGAGAGTTTTGGAAGGTTTTTTCTTGGGTTCGTGGACAGAAATTGGGATGGTTTGTTGGTGCAGTTTGGCTGGGTTTCAACACATTAATTCATAGGCAATTGTTTAGACATAACAGTGCACAGTATGCAAAGTAACTGTATCCAATCAAGTCATCAACAAATCGTATGCTAATCACACACACCATAGCACAAACACACACATACACAGCACACTGCAGAGGCGCTGGGCTGATGTAAACGTCGACAGCCGACACTTAGAGGAGCGGCAGACAGAGTTATGATTCATGTAGTAGAACCAAGTTTTTAGACAGTGGATATTGTATATATATACATTCTGATTTGATATGTATAGTATGATCGGTGGTTATTTAATAATCACAATGACAAAGTTTGTGTAAAGATTGGGGACAGTTGATGCTGTCAACTTATGCACAACGTTTGAATGATTGTGGGTGGGATGACACGGAAGGATCTAATAAAACCTGAAACTCCGAAATCATAAGAGTCAACGACATTTTGAATTAATACAAAATCCAGCGACGAAAAAACTAATGTCGGGTTCTAACGTTTATCCTGTTCTTTTATCTTCATCTAAACGGTCCAGATTGATAAATCCTGGTGACAACACAGGTAGGACTGGATTAGTTTTGTACAGTTGCAAGTTCGTATTATGTTCTACTAATATGAGACTTATTACATAGTATTGGCTTCCGACACGAATGGGTAATCGCATTATGTTGGTTGTTATTTTTTTTTATTGTCAGAGTATAATTCGTGGCATATCAATGATGACACACGCAGTTGGGACTGTCATGTGTGTGCTGTTATGAACGATTTGTGATTAAGGTGATGCCTAGTTACTTAATGGTAGGCATATTTGCAGCGTCCGATTCTGTACAGTTTAACTGGCGAAATGTATCCAAGGTTATATTTGATTATTTTGTCATCATTTTTTGTTTTGATTTAGAGGTTAGAAATGGCCCTATCACCTTGATTACATAGTCAGCACGCTTAGTTTGAAAGTTAAAGTTGTTGTGGTTGTGAGCGTGCGTGTGTTGGGTAAGCGTTTGGGGCTGGAGGAAATTCGTCAATTCCAGATCTTGGCACGCAAACACTGGTATGTGAGAACCCGAAACTGAACCAATCATGTTCAAAAATATAGACCAAAACCTCTTGCTAATGCAAAGAAAACAGTGTGACAAAACTTAGATTCAATAGATACTGTCCATAATATATAGGTATAGTGCGGAAGATTTACAAGTCATTGTTTTAAAATTAAAAAAAGCTGGATTTGCGGACCAGCACGAAGGAGATATATAGAACAGTGATGCAAATAGGGAAAGAACTACGGAACTAGTGGAATGATTAAAGGTGCGTCTAGATTTCACAAGTTACAATGTTGACTCTTAAGAGTTAATAGGACAGAATAATCATCACCTTTGCAGGCCACATAAATCTCTGATGTACTATAATGACTATATTTCAGAATGAATGAAGCATGGCTTTGGGACTTGATCTACAGTAGAGAGACCGCGCAAAATCTGCAGTGAACCGTGTGGGGACCCTAACGCAACAGGGTGCGGCGGGAGGATCAACTATGTTGTATGGCTGAATTTGTTGCGGGTGGGAAGAGGGATCGCGTGTTGGTATAAGTCTTCGTTTTTGATTGTGTTGCAGGATATGCGATGTAGATAATATATGAAAAGATTCGAGGACCCTCGCCAAAATTATAAATTTATCTAGACATAAAATGTCTAAAACATATAAATTGTTATTTATGTGTTGCACAAAAGCAAAAAGAACAACTAATAACATTAAAATTATTAACACGCGCAAGATAGGCAGAGTTTCTATTTATAACACATGTTTAAAAGGGGTGTTTGTTTTACACAATGTAGCCAATCGACTGAGCTGTTGATTTTGGAACGACAAAGGCCAACAGCGGTGATTGAAGTTAGAATCCTCTCACCGCAGTGCTGAAATTGCGTGCTCACGAATCATCTTGATTTTTAACTGAAGTGTGACAATGTGTAAAAGATTTGTCATTATGCATGTGTTCATTGTATTATAACAGAGCTTTATGAGATTGCGATGAACAGAGATGTCAGCTTTTAGTGATAATAAAGGAAGCACTGCTCGCATTCTGCCATGCCAAACCATGCACGCAGCAGCATGTGCTTTCTTTTCTGTTAAAAATAACAGTGAACAGTGGTTGGTTTGTGAATGTTGATGCTTAGCCTAAATAGCAAATATTTTATCGGGAGCATTTATGCTGGGATGTTGTGGATCTTAGGAGATGTTACAGAACCATTTAATGTAAATTTCTTTGATATGCTGAAAGAAAATCTATATAGATTACTTTTATGCAGGCTTTTGTGGGCGGGAGTGGGACAAAACATGAATGTCGCGGGTGGGAGCGGGCAGGTGCGGAAAAATCCGTCCCGCGCAGGTCTCTACTTCAGTCCTTCTGACATAAATATCACTAAAGCAGCCATAATGTTGGGTTAGCTAAGGGCCAGAGGCCGGTAGTTATCATCTTTAAACTCTTTATCATTCAATATCATACTACACGCTTGCACAAATCAAACTGCATATTTGCTTGTCCTCTTATGATGCAAGAACAGTGCAACTACAACTCTGAATATGCAATTTTAGAGTACTACAAAAGGTGCCGGGCAACGGCAGATATTCATTTCCGCCATCCGGGGTGGGGGTGGTGGCCACGGGTCTCTAATGACTTATTTAATATTGTAAGAGAAATGACCCTGGTACCAAGGAGCGCTACGTCTCTTCAGCCTGAAAACAGAAACAATGGAGCCAACTTAATTGTGACATTACAAGTGGTGGCACAGAGAGGAACAGAGGGGGTTTGATTAAAAGGAAAAGAGGTGGATGACTTTGTGAAAAGGTCACTGCACACTTACCTGGACTTCTCAACTCCCCCTCTTTCTGAACAAAAAAAAAAAGTGGAAGAATATGGAGAAAAAAGAATAGAAAAACTCTCCCATGTGATTAGACGACGACTTCAAATATTTTCAGCAATGCCATTAGTGAAATAAGATGGTAATTTTCTGGCAGGCAGTATCTGGGCAGAAAATGACAGATATCAGACAGGAATAGCATGCGGAGGCTTCCATTGTGGCAAGTTTTCGTCTAAGGTTGTCGGTGGGAACAGAAGGCAGCACAGGTGGGGTGGTGTCGAGGTTAATTGAGAGGTTAACAGGGACAAAGGTTTGTCAGGGAAGACCACCAGATCAGTAGGAAAGGCTTCTCTGGTTTTTCTCCTGACTTGTGCAATGCGGGTGGCCATGTTCCTGATGTAGCGGCACAATCCCTATTTCTTTAGTGAATGAGTTTTATTAAAAGGCAGATTTTAGTCATTAGAAACCAAGGTGGCTAATGACCAATAAATTAAAATGTGAATTATATATACTGTTGACATTTGGGGACTTTGGTAAGATTTTTTTTTTTTTTTTTTAGAAAATTCAACTTTTATTCAGTAAGGATGCATTAACTTGATTAAAAGTTACTATAAAGATTTAAAAGATAAAATAAAGAAGGTTATAAAAATTCTATATCAATTGAATGTTTTTTTACTTTCTATTCATCAAATAATCCTGAAAAAGCATCATATTTTCCACAAACAAATTAAGTAGAACAACTGTTTTCAACATTGATAACAATAAGAATTGTTGGATCATGTGACACTGAAGCTAAAAATTCAGCTTTGTCATCACAGGAATAAATTAGATTTTAAAATACATTAAAATACAAAATAGTTAAATTGTTATAAATGATGATATTCAGAATATATTTTTCACCGACCCCAAACTGTATGACAAGCATACGCTCATAATATAATTCCGTATATCACCGAGTGGTCGTATAATTAAAAAAACATACAAACAAGTACCAAATGCGATAGCCATATGATGGGAACTACTGAACCTTACACCGCACTTTTTGTACAATAAAAGGAAAGTAGTTCACACTATAGAGAAATGTAAAAAAATTTTGCTGAAATATGTTTATACAAGTGAGGCCTAATTTCATTTTTTTGGGGTCTTAAGCTATTCTACGTAAATTTTAACAAATTATTCTTCACGTTTTACGGACGAGAATGTACTATAAGACCCTTTCAAAATTAACCACAAATAATAAAAGATTCAAAACAAAAATTGTGCCCTTATGCATTGCAAAAGTGTGTACAGTATGTATAATTTACAGTATGTACACGGACATCAAAGGGGGAGGGAGGGCGAAACACTTTGTTAATTGACAAAGGGGGCAAAGTCATGCCCTTTTCGGACGCCATAATCACACCCACCTTCTAAACAGAGCCCTCAGACATTAATAGGGACTGGACCACTCTCCTCTAACCTTTTAACCATTAAGATGACGTACCTCCTGTACTCGTATTCACCAAACTTTTTAAAATCTCTCTGGATACCATTTACCAATGTTGACCGCCTGATCTATGATAACCCTGCTAACTTACACTAACTTACACATTATTATCCATCTCTGAACCCTTGTGACAGAGTGATGTCCAAACAGTTTACCACCTGCCTTAATGCTGTGATGGAAACAGCCCAGCTTGCCTGATGCATGACACTCGCACTCTGATAAACATTCTGACCACCCGGCCCCCCCCCCGGCCCCCCAGCTTTTTGAGAGAACAAATGGACACCGTGATAGCCCCATTTTCACATGAATAATCACACAGTATCTGCATCACAAGACGGAGTACAGGACAGTATGCGTAGTCATAAGTTTACATTTAGTGATGATAAGGAAATTGCAATGGTGATGGTCCATTAACTAAAACAACCCTTGAAATTACTGAAACATTAATTAAGTTGAGGACCAAAGAGGGAAAAACACAGAAAACATTCTAAATGGGACCTGCAAATACAGTATGCAAACAGATAAAAATGCTAAGCCTTTGCACATCTTTTAAAAAAATAAGTTTTCACTAATTATGGCACTCTGAATTTTTATATGTGGAAGAAAGCATAATTGTTGTTGTTTTTTGTTAATAGACTATTACATTTTTGTTTTTTTCTGGGTTTTTTTATGGTCGCTGATAATTTGCAAATTAGCTACAGTTTTATACGAGCATTTAGGAAGAACCATTTGTGTTGCATATTCAAATTTAAATAACTGAGATTGTCATTTTTATCTTAATCAGGTTTTATTAAGAGTTGGTTTTGCTTGGAGTAGGGAGATTGTACAGTAAATCTTATTATCGTCAGTAGATATTTTTGTACTGATATATTTATGTGCATTTTTCAAGTTTCATCTTCATACCTCTAGTCTATAAATTTAGAAATTTTCATTCAAATTAATTTGGAAATTAAAACCTCAAGGAATTCCAAATGTAGCACGAGTTTTTAGGTTGTTACTACTTACCGCAGTATTAAATCAATAACTTTTGCATTGTTCAGTGTGTAATAAGAGCCCCGGTTACTGCAACAGCCTTGTTTTTTAAGTGACGTGGGTCTCATCAAAAGACACACAAGAACTAGTCTGATTCTGGAGAGGTAAAGTCTGTAGAGGTAAATTTGTTTGTTTTGAACCAAGTTCAGTTGAATGTTTCAGGTCAGTTCAGTCACACTGTGTTCTGAAGTGCAGTTTGGCAAATATGTCATAAGCAGTTTTGACCGAGATGAGTCAGACGAATCACAAACACACGGCGTACCAAAGGCATTGCGCACTATGAACAAAAAATCAACTGTGTTAACGTTATGATGCTAACATTAGCTTACATAATGCCGACAAATACCAGCTTTGTACAATTCACAAGAAGGCCTTAGGAAATGCAATCTGAACTACATGTATGATTTAACAGTCAAGGAAAAGAACACTTTGCAATAGTGTATTGAGCATTCACTTAAGTACTAAAGCAAAAAGGGGCTTTTATAGTGTATCTTTAGCAGAGGCTTAATAAAGAAAAACAAAAAGTTTACATGTAACTTGTCGAGTTACGAAAAATCTTGCATAAAGTGGATTTCGGCATCTGCATTCTACACTATTCTGTGCATCCAGTTCATCTGTGTCTTTAAAGCACCAGCAAGCTAACTGCTAATGTTGTTTCAAGAACTTAGGGACATTTAATAAAATGAGCTACAGTAGACAGTTTAAATAAAGACTTACAAAATTGGCATCATTTAAACAGCCCTCTCTGTTTTTCAGAAACAGTTCAAAATAAGAATCCCTCTTAACACCCACAAAGGCTTGACCTCTGACAGTGTGAAAGTGCCGCGTTTCCACTCAAATTACAGTGATGTGCAGCGCAACCTCATGTTGTGTGACGTCTACCGTTTTAATTTCAACATCTGCAAGTTTTTTAAATTATAAAGGGTGAAGTGTCTTTAAAAACAATGTCAAAAACCTCTGCAAAGAGATGTAAAAACAGTAAATAGAACAAGCTCTGATACATTAAAGCATTTAATATGAAGCGATGAATATCTATGTCTTTATGCACTTTTAGTCTACAAGGATACGTGAAGTATGTCATGTATTTTAGTCCTTTCTTATGACCTTTATGGTCATCTTTAGCTGAGGAACAGATTTTTCACAAGTGTGAAAAGAACACACTCCATAGCTCTCATTCACACATACTCACACAGACACACACTCTCTCGCTCAACATCTGTCCTGGCTGTGGCCTGCATGTATCAGGGCTTTTATGTTGGGAAACAGATCCCGCAGCACTCCATGCAGATCTCCAGGCAGTCCGAGGACTCACAGCACGCATCCATAATGCCACAGTCCATGTCACAAGGGCAGTTGCAGTCGTCTCCCAGGTCGTCTGCGCAGCAGCAGCAGCAACAGGCTTCTGATGTGCAGGTGCCGCACGAGGCCTGAGCCACCACCATATTGCACAGAGTGAGAAATTCACAAAACAGGCAGGCCAGGATGCAGTGGACACAGCAGTCTGCTCTCAGAGTATTGCAGTGGGCAGAACAGAAAAAAAGCATTGAATAAACATACAAAAAATGCTTTGTTCTAAATTTCATGTGATCAATTTTGCTATGTATTTTGGTGTTGCCAGTGGTGCAAAAACTACAAACTTCACCTTTCTGCCTTTTATTTTCGTCATGTTTTGTGTTTTAATTAGCAAATTAACAAAAGTGCCGTATACTATCTACTACTCTTTTTTTTTTTAAAGCAAAAATGTAAGTTTTTTTTTTTAATCATAATATGGGGGTAACAAAAAGCTTTCTGTCCGTTGTGGCTAGCGTGTTATGTTGTTATGTTTGTGTGAGTGTGTGTCAGGTTGAAGACGCGGTTTTGTAGCAGTCGTTGATCATCAAGCAGGAATCAGAGGAAATTCAAAAGAACGAATTCCACTTTTTGGGTTTACTAGAGGTATTGTGAAGAATGGGTTATTATCATGCAAAAGCAAAGGGTGTCACGGAAAGCTGATTAATACCGTCGCGTCCACTCAATGTTTTACAGTGCTCCATGCAAACTTGTGCTCTCGTCGTCTAATGCTGTCGTTTCCTGCAGCGTCGATTAACAGGTGACCCTCCCTCCTCATGCCTTACGCCCACATACGAACTGGTCCCAATTACGGTGGGTTTAGGATGATATGGAGACCCAGTTTTGCAGTGCGCACCACTGGTGCCCACCATCTTTACAGAAAGTGTGGGAAATAATTAATTAAATAATAAAAAACCAATGTATGTGACACAGAGTAACCAACACGACGTGGCATATTCTGAATAATATTGTTTGAAAAATGACCAACTGTCCAACCCCGTTGGGGATATTAAATAAATAATAAATGTTTGTCATTACAAATTAACTGGTACACTGTTTGTAGATAGTCAAACTTTTTTTTTTATAGAAAAAAAAAAGGGGGGGGGGGGGGGTTTTTTGTCAGAGCGCTTGCCACAATCTTTGATATACCGCAATACAGAAATATTAGGTTATTAATGTTACAGAACAAAGGATACGGCGACTGGTTGGTGCAAAATAATTTTTGAAGGGGTAATAGAACAGTGGCAGGAGGTTTTGTAGTGTTGTCAAGGGTACATTTAAAGTAATGGGTGACGTGGCCATTTTCTTTGTAATTAAATGTGAAATTTACTAGCAGTTTCTGTGGCATGTTCTACACCATGGTTATTTTTGAGTGGAGATGACTTATCAACGGGTCTGAACGTACCTCTCTCAATAGAGGTAACACTCATATTTTTACTTACAATCGACTGGTAGTGTGGTAATGGACAGGGGCATCCAAGTTAATGTGATGTACAGAAACCACTACACAAATGGCATGTAAAAAGAGAACACCTTTCACTCAAACTAAGATACCTCAATAAGCAAAGATGCAAACCTTGCGCATTCCGCATAAACAGGTCCGTAGAGAATCACATGACCCCTACCCCCGACGTCCGCTCGGACCTCGAAATCACTGTAGAACTAACCGCGGTGCATTGGAATCACAGCGATGTGTGTGTACGTTAATCAGCCTAACCACGTGAATTTTGCGGCTGTGGCTTTCAAGCATCCTGTGAACTTCAGAGAGATCGCTGGTTTTCTTTGCTTCTGGTGAGGGAGAGAGAGAGAGGCAAGGACGAGGCATGAAACACACGATTTCATGTTTGGTTTGATCAAGATCGATTTTTTTTGTAGTCGTTGGAGCGACAGCGTTGGGCTGTGCTCCTGGAAGTGTTTGAACCTGAAACGAGTTTGCATAGGCCCCCAAAGCTTAAAACACCATCTTTCTGAAGGTCAACGCTGACAGTGAGATTTCCGGCCGATACCAACTTATTGCTCAGCCACGTCGAACCGTTTACAAATAAAGTACTTCTGTCCTATCCGACCTTATTAATCACATAAATGGCATGCTTGCTATGTGAGTAGTGATTAATTTAATAGTGCTTCATTTGTCCCACTACCAGTGTTAATTAGGGATTCCTTTGGATACTATCTCGCAATTTGTTGTATTTTTGTAAGTTTTTTAATGTATATTCTTTTTTATTGCACTTTTATTACATCTTCTTTAGTTTAGCGTTATTATTTATATATTTATTACACTAAACGAAAGTGAAAAATTTAGCTTTGGCAATCGAGCGAACTAAAATATGTTAAGTTTTTTTTTTATAATTTGAGGTATGTTATTTTATTAAGTTTAATGTAGCTCAGTATTAAATTTTGTTATGGTTTCTAAGTTTTAGTTACTATATAACCCTGGCCATCCTATAAACAGTACATAAATTACCTTGTCCACATCTTCTTTCGCCCCTATTTTCCGTGTCCGTTGTTTAGCACATGTCTTCAGAAATGGATTTAAAAGCTACAGTACATAATGAATTCCCTTGGATGTATAATTTATCAGCAGCGATTAGTGTGAATCTTAAGGAATGAGAGTCTGTGTAATGTACACAGGAGACGGGCTGCCTTATCTCAGCTGCAAAACCAACACCGGCCCAATGAGAGGGTTCATGTTTAATTTCAGCCCGAGCGGAGGATGCCCAGATTCCGCCAGGCCAAAAACAGCTCCAGCACCTCTGAGGAAATAGTTAGAGACATCTGGAAAACTCCAAAGGCTAACATCAAAAAGAAAGGAAGCGTGACATAAAACAAGCTGGAAGAGTCGCAGGCCGGCGAGCAGTGAAGAAAGTCTGACTGCTGCATGGGTCGTACTTGGTGGCTTTAGAGACCAAATGAGAGGGGGATAAAATAAAATAAAAAAGCAGTTAATTTGCAGTCAATACGGAAGTGAGCGCAGTAAACTTTTTGAAAGAGAGATCCGGATACGCTGGGGAAGCTGCAAAGATGGGAAAACATGGCATTACGATGCACCGCTAATGACCACGCTAGCTTTCTGCGTACACCCCGCAGCCTTAATTGAATTTGTCAGAGGGATTTTAGACGACTGCGTGCTTACAACACAACACAATCACAAACACGCCATCACTCAAGGTCCTAACCCACCCGCAACGGAACAAAAGATCTCTCAATTAGTTGATTTTCTGCTGGGGTTGCTGTTATCGCAGCCGGCGACGGCGGCCAAGAACACGAGGAATCGCAATCCCCTGAGCAGAGATCTTGTAAAGCTTTATTCTTCAGCTTCCCAGGCTGTTTAGAGGCTAATTTCACAGGCAAACAGATTATGGTAATCCGTGTAAACATTAAAACACAACAGCTTGCAGTTTTCCAGGGGGAAATTACTACTTGAGAGAACATATTGATTCAAAACACAGTTCTACAAATAACGCACGCACACAAGCTGTAATGAGACAGACTTATTGAACTGTTCACCCCCCCCCTCCAATTAAGATGTGAAAACTATGACGCCTTTTAAGATACACATTTCTGTTAAATCCGTGGGGAGATGATAACGTTCGCTACACCTCACAGTAGGCTCCTACTCGCGAATCACCTGAGTGATAAATCCTTTTGAAAACTTTCCAGTCTTGGAAAATTAAAAATAGTTTTCGCCGGTTCACAAACACAGGATCATGTGTCCCCCAATAAGTGTGTGTGCCTAAGATTACTTTTATATAAAAATCTTAATATTAAGAAATATAAATTAATCGGATCAATATGAAACGAGATTGATACCTCAACCTGCAATGTAAGACCGTATTACTCAAATTATTTTTATAAGACAAAAAAAAGTACTGGTCCAATAAATATATACAAAGGTCGTCTCTAATAAAACCACTACTGTAGCCAAAGCAACACCAAACAATGTACTATGGCATAGAGTCTTAATTTGGTTATGACATGAACACAAGGCCTTAAATAATGATAAACAAACTAAATAAATTAAAATCAAATGTAATTTATAGAAAAACATATAGAAGAAATTAGAATAAAATATAGAGGGAAAAAATATATAAAATATAGAAGAAAAATAAAATAAAATTTCAATTTCTTTTTTCCAAAGTTCCTGAAACACATCAGCAGGAGAAAGTCACACTCGTCAAGCTATTTCATTTCATTTTTAAACGCATCCGGGCTTAGTACAATCACTGGTGGTATCCCAAGCCATTCAGAATGATGATTCCCAAATTATCGCTTCTAATTCAGCTGAATGCCAGGTCGCCTTGAATGAAACAAAGAAAACATACAAAGTGCTTTACAGAAAATCCAAAGTGCTCAGCAGGCACAAGACTTTGCTTGATTTAAACGGGATATGGTATCAGACAGGCATGATTGAACATCATGCAGTAAAGAAACTGCAATACATGACCCAGAAAAGCATCGCTGGTACACAGGAGCAAGGCAGAGAGCCGGTCTTAATGAGAGGACACTGTAAGAGAAGGTAGCGTCGGCCCCTGCTGAGGTGGGGTTGACACATGGCAGACCCCCCGCTCTCCGAAGTCTTGTTAAAAGGTCACACCTTGGTGACCATTACTAATGCACCAGCGATCTCCTTCATTACTGCCCTCTCCTTACCATCACACCTGACAATGCGCAAGTTGCTTTTTTCAGCTCAGCCTTCTGTTTTTCCTTCCCATTTGCGAGACAATACAACATCACAGAAATAAAGAGATCAATCTAGTTGGAGTTATGAAAGATGAAATAAAGCAGTGCATTTATGGGAAACAGAACAGAAAAGTCACATATTAGTTGTGGTTAGACGAAGGGAGGGGAAGACCAGGATAAGAAATCTGCAAGCACATACGAGTTTGTGTGCGAGTGTATGTTTGCGTGTATGATATCACGTACCCTCTGGAGTTGAGCCGGGTTTATGGGAACCTGTCGAGCTGCTTTTGCTCCTTCTGCTGCTGTCGCTGTTGACCGACAGACTAGAGCGAAGCTTTCTCTGCATGCGGTGTGAGACGGGTGACTGGTGCTTCCTGGACTCAGATGTGGGGCCGGCGGAGGGCGGCTGTGTGACCCCGCGGGGCGTGCCATTGCTTAGCACCGTGTGCAGGCCGTTCTGCTGTCTGGCAGCCTCTCCGTCGATGCCATGCTGCAGGGATGTTGCTGGCTGGGGCAGAGGCTGAGGTTGAGCTAAAGAGAAAGAGATAGAATTTTTTTTAATCAAAAAAGTTTGGACCAGAGAGACTTCACAGCTGGATTGGCAATATGGTGTTCTGGCTAAATTACTGGCCTTTTATAGCTTTTATTGTAATATTAAAAATTTAAAACAAGAAAAGAACTTTATTGCGAAACATGAATGACAACTTAAGTAAATTTCAAGTAAAAAACAAACCAAGAATTTTATATTTAGCAAATATTTACCAATTTTAAATCACAAACTTTACACAGGGGATTCATATTCCATCATGCCCTGTAAAAAACTGAAATAAGGATTCTGTCTCCCATTCCAACTGCACTTAACAATCCCAGTTAATTAATGAGCTAATTATCAATATAGTTTAGTAATTTCAAAGGAAAATAGGAAAATAAAAAGCATGCAATTACCTGTTCAAATTTAGTTCATCACGCACGAGTGCTTGATTGTATTTTTATTTAATTTGATTTATATGTGTATTTCTTTTTTATAAAAACAGTTTTCAATTCCCAATCCTAACACTATGCACTCCATAACCTGAATACACTCTTCCATAAAACCAGGCGCTTTCAGTCTTCGTACATGTGACACACATGACAAGGTCGCAGTCTAAACTGAGAGGCTCTATCTGATGCAACAGTAGCCATGGCAAAGTGAGTACTGTTAGTGACACTAGTGTGCGTTCAGCTCTACTGGGATTTTTATGTACTCTCCTTCAGGATATGCACATCATGTTTATTGGGCTCCTTTGAATTATTCATAATTTTCCTGTATTTCTGGATTTTTTTTTTTTACTTTATTCTGGCGGGGGGCACGGGATGAGTCGGGCATTCGTCGGGTGGGTGAAGGCGCGACAACTGCATTTGCAGAGCCCAGGAAAGGATTGTCTCTTATTACTTTTGTTCTGTTGATGGAGTCCACCTGACGGTACGATTATTGTGACTATGAGAGAAATCCCACCCACCTCTTTATACAATATCCACCCTCGGGCATCCTGCGCGGAGGGGAATTAAAAGACACAAGAAAACAGCCATTCATGCGACCTCATCAGCCAGCGGTCCCTGACACTACAGCTGCAAACAGAGCGATAACACTCCCCTGGCCTGACCCACCACTTTGCGGATCTTGCCACTTGAGAGCGCGTGCGTGCGACGCGACCAGGATGCCGTTCGCAGACCTGGCCAGGTCTTAAAACTCCAGAGAGCAGTGCCCTTCAAGTCACTTCTCGAATCTGCTCCGACTCGCTATTCGAGGTTTATGTATCCTCTCTTGCTTATCGCTGCGGAAAAATCGTTAGACTTTTTGCTGAGATCTTTCGCGGAGGTCACGGAAACCTTGTCCTAATGCAGGTGTAAATATAATATATCGAAGTAGCGATTACATATAATTTGGTAGAAAACACTGTTTTTACGTTTTATTGGCGCAAAGATGAGTGGTGGTGATATTTATTTTGCACAACATTTGCAACTACTTTTTATCACTTCATTAAAGCCCACAATTTATGTACTACTGACTCAGTCACGTTTTCAGAAGTTGTTTTACAAATGCAATAGGAGTGAACAACTAAAAGGCAAAAGACAAGCTATTTAAACACTTTTCTATTTTAACAACACTACAAGTGTTTCCCTCAGGTATGAAAACTTTCTGACACCACCCTCTGTGGTCTTCTGCTCCTTTTAACACTTTGGGGCCTATACGTCATTTAAGTAATCAGGTGGTCAAGTGCAAAGATTGCAAGTGTGGGTATTTGGACAAGGCTACTGTCAAACACATGTAGGGAACCAACAGGATACTCTATTGGCTACCAAGAGGCTTCATTTGTTTAATTATGATTTAATAAATTTTTGTATCTTTTATAATCACTATACAAAGTGTGGAGTAGTGGTCACCAAAACTCAAGGCTAGAAGGGTGCTGGTCAGTGTTGTTATCGGGAACGAAAACTAGTTAAAAGGGTGTTTTGTTTGGAAAGAAAGCACAAAACACACAGAGAATATTCAGATAATATTCTGCTAATTGTGGAAAATAAAAAGCACTTGGTAAAACAACGGTGGTCAAAAAAAGTTATAATAGATAACTGTATCAAATTTAAAATCCGTATTGATTATATTTCATTAGGTGAAAAGGCCACGTTCCAGTAATTAAAGTACTGTGTATATTGTTACGGTAGAAAATTGACAAACATCTCGTGCTTGAACGATCGTTACTTAATAGCCAAGATTTGTTGCATGAAAGAAAAGCAAGCCTGGGGACCCCATAAAGTATGGGTGTTGTGCGACTTAGGACGGAGGTTGGGTTCAGGGTCACAAAGGGGCGTGTTTCAACCAGAAACGTGGGCAGAGCATTGGCAGCAAGGGGGGTGAATAAAAAAGAAAAAATCAAGAAAAGCAGGTCCGTTTCGTAGAAAACAGCACGGCTCCAAAGGACGGTCCTTCTAAGAAGGGAACGTGACTCAAGAAGCTGTGTATGGCACATTTACGTAAAAATGCGATACGACGGCGAGGTAAAAGGAGCACATTTCTGCGGTAGTATTTTGGTGTGTGCACGCAACCGCCGGGGAGTGTGTTAAAAGCCAGACAAAAGAAAGCTCGTCTTGTCACTGCAGGCGGGGAGCTACCGGACGTACAAAGAGTCAGGGGGTAAAAACATAGAACAGCACACAGCAGTGGAACACAAGCAACATTTATGAACGGGCGGGAGGGGGACATCAGGACAGTCCACCCGGAGCGGCCTGGTGTTAAGTGTCCTGCCCTAGGGCACAACGGTGATGGTTTATGGATCCTCCCTTGCAGCATTTTGAACCAGACCTGATCTTTAATCACAACACTACATTACCTTCTGCTTCACCAGACAGCCTCAAAAGCGGCCCAGTCAGGAACACGTTCCACATGCATCTTGAAACACGTTGCCAACAACAGAACAGAGAATGTTGTGGGCATCTGATGCACACTGATAGGATCGCATGGGCTTGACGAAAGCCCAAAGGCCGATGCAACCCACAAGAAAAGTTCCCCCTCGATAAAATATAAATGTTGCCTTCAACCCGAGGTATGATAGGTGATAAAAATTGAATACCCGCACTAAGCGTAAAAAACAAGCGTTGTATTGCAATCGGTGATTGTACACAAGCTGACAGGTCGCATTAAAACACCATGTTATGGTACGGAAGGGAGGGAGGGGCGAAAAGAAAACAGTCCAAATTGGTCTTCTAACCGCTCTGCTTCCAACATATCAACAACTGTTGAGAGTGTACATTTGTAGTTGAATAATACATGGTATTCCTCTACACACTCTGTCAAACACATCACAGGCAAACAGGGGGTGAGTGCTTCTTGACTGTCTAAGTTGCATCCCAATTTGGTCCCCTGGATCTGACAGCCTCAAATATCCTGGGAGCATTTTTAAAAGGCCAGTGTTTGATGGATTCATGAAGAACACACAAATATAATTGCCATTTGTCACCGCACGTTCGGCGCACACCCCACGCGGGGACGGTGAGCCGGGACGCCCAGGAGAGACGCCGCGCCACCGTGGCGTCGCTCTCTATGTAAAACTGTGGATAAACACCCCTTTGCCTTGGTGTCACAGAAAATAGCTCCGCTGGAAGAATTTGAAATTGTACCCCAAAGACGTGGAAGCAGAGCATGGCGGACCTCCCAAGAACGAATATGTATGAACGTCAACAGCGTGGAGCGGCATAAACAAGACGGTGAAAATTCGGTCAAGCAGGAGGGATGTCGGAAAGGAGGTGAGACGGGGCAGGATGTTCTCTCATTTGCGCAGCTCTCTATGGAGACTGAAAGGTAAAGAGAGAGAGAGAGACAGGAAAAAAAAAAGTAGGTCCCTGTTTTTTTGCGGCTCGAGGCCTTTTAATATTTCATCCTAAGAGTGGAGCTGTTTGCTGTGCCCCATTAGGACGCCCATCAAACGGAACATACATTAATTCACTTGTCAAGTCATGTCATCCAGCTAAACAGCCCCCATCCATTTCTTATCATCATCTGCTAATGGCTAACAATCATTACCTGTACAAAAGAGTTGGCCAGCAAAAAAACACAAAGTACTGGTCGACAGTAAGAACATGAGGGTGAAAAACATCTGAAGTTGAAATGGTCAAGTTAGTGGAAATTTCTGCTTAAATGGTTTGATCTTTTGTAGGCTGAAGTTATAACTGATAACAAGAATAATATGCGATTCTTCCAGCTTTAATCAGGTTTTATTACAAATGATATAATCTGCCGAAAGCCTAAAGCTCTGGTTTTCATAAATATATTTTTAAAATAAAATAAATAGATTAGCAGGTTTAAATTATAAAACTAAAATATTACAATGATATTCGTTACAGATAATTATTTTAAAAATAATTAAATATAACTTGTATATTAAACTGCAATTTCCTAAATACATAATTCATAATATTTTTATTTTAAAATTAAATTTATATGAAAAGATAAATTCTCTAATATGAAAAAAAATAAAACATTCTTTGAAAAATACCAATAAAAAGATTGAAAAATAATCCTTCAGTCTAGGATTTTTGTATTAGAATTTGTTTAGCTCTGTGTATATAATATGAATGCAACACAAATAACTGTTTAATGCTCCATGGGCCCGTCTCTCTGATTGAAATGCTAATTTGTAAATGTGCACTGACCTACCAAGAGAGTTTCCACCATTTCCCAAAACAGCCCGGGGTGGCATTTCTCCTAACAAAAACCTATGGCAAGCTTACACCTTTCAATCCAAAGCAATATACTCTCTCAGTTGAAATGATTTCCCCGTATTTATAGAAACAAAACCATGGGAATCAGGTTGGAGGGAAGGAAAGTAGAATGAATATTATTAAAAAGGGCTGCAAAAAAAAGCCTTCAGCATATTAAAAATCGTTTACGTCTTGACCTTCCGACTCTGTGGCAAGGTCTTACTTCCTGACAAGAGAAGTAAAAGAATTTAAATTTTCACTTAGGTGGCCAAGCTTGATCCATTTTGTACATAAGATGATTCTAAACCTACCAAATAAAGTGTAAAACGAAAGGTGCAAATTGCACAAAGGTGTCTGGTTCACCCAGAACTTTCCTGATATTGTCTCATGCACAACAGCTATGTATATTTTTTTTAAACTTTGTCTTTAATACATTTATTTGAGACTACTATGTGTCTTGATCACAGTAATTGCCCTGTTCTTTGAAGCCGCCCCAAATGTCACATGCCAGAACTACTTTAACTCTATTACGGCACCTCCTCCAGTTTGCTGGCACCCTACAATATCTAATTTCTGAGAGATACCGTAGCTCACATCTTATTTTAAACTCATTTCTAGCAGAAGATGAATGGGTAGTCACTATTACTCAGCTTTTTTGTGCTACGGCACACTTTTAATTCTTTCTGACAATCATTTAAATTTGGCTGTTCAAATGAAACCTGCTGTAGAGAGGTGACACCTGAGAAGGCATTTAATATTCCAGGGCCACCCTTTTTCGCAGTCATTCACAGTCTGTCCCGCTCTCGCTCGCCTATTCTTTCACGCCATCTCTCTGTAACAATGACAAGCCGAGCCAGGCGCCTGGGATTTACTCATTTCAAATTTAGTAATTTGGCTGCTGATTGAGTGGAAAAAAATAACCCCTTCGGACCTTGTTCTGCTTAATTACATTTTATAAGGCAGCCGGCAACACCAAAGACAAGGAGAGAGATTGTGAAGGCTTGAGCTTTTCATCAATTATACTTCTATTTCGAATCTGCATTTGCACTATGTGGCATGCTAGCCATCAAAATCATTCAAACCCTCCAGAAAACCCTATGATAGCGTGGAACAAGCACAACCTATTTTCAAATTAATACTAATCGACTGAGTGATCTTAAGGAAGTCCTGTATTAAGCTGGGTTTGGATTAGCCACTCTTGGATTGAACACATTTCACCATACACATCAAACAGATTACCTATGTAAAGCAACGTTTGTTCATTCAAACACAGCTAGACATAGCCAATGAAATAGAATCAGAACTAAAAGGGTGTGTTTTTTTTAAAGATTTAACATCATGAATCGTCTTAAATGCAATAATCATGGAGGCATGCTCAATGATATTTCATTTCTTTTTAACTACAAATTTCAACTGCAAAAGGACCCATTATGTTAACATTGATATCGCCTTGCTCTTCTGATTAGGCCTGGGCGATAAAACGGTATCGATATTTATCGACGGTACACCTTCTTCGATAACGATAGAAATTTTTTTCCGAATCGCCGCTTAGCACGCTATGAGTGACGCACACACAAACACAAACACATACTGAAATGAGTGCTGTGCCTGCCTGCCTGTGATGAGAGATTGCTGATATTACAAAAAATTAATATTAGTCGAATTTAAAATAAACATTTGCATTTGAATGCAAAAATAGTACAATCAAATGTTAGGTGTGGTCAGGGAGCGTAATTGTGGCGCGCGAGATGCTGTGATGATGATGTAAGTGACGTTGTTGTATTTTAATGTTTTGTTGGTGTAGCCCACGTGACGCGCCGCTGCTGCGTTATTCATTCAGAATATTAGAGAAATATAGAAGCTCAGTGCAGAGAAGATCTTGATTAGGTTAAAACGAAACCAAGCCATTCACACAGAACGCATATTCAGCGCATTTTTTAGACAGACAACTCCTACTGCACTCGCGTCACACACAAGAGATGTAGCAATGCAAAGTTAAAACAGTTTAAACTTTTAGAAAACGTGTCACAAATTTGTAGAGGTTTATTCCGTTTCACTGCATCTCATATGTTTTTAAAGGCAATCTGCGTGATTTTGTCAACCAATCTGCCGAAGGGCTCTTTGTATTAAGCAATGCATAAATACATGATACTATTTTGTTCATAATTGTTTATGCAATTTATGAAATTATGTTTGATTTATACGAGTTAATTTAGACGTAATGCACGTTTTTCTTTTTATAGACAGTTATTTCCTTTGCGTTGACAATTTAATGCGCTGCATTATTTTGCTCATGGCAATTGATTTTTTCTCAGTGCAGCCCATCCGTCTTCGGGCTAGCAAGCAAGTTTCCTTCAGACCTATTTAATCTGCATATAAAACATTAGAAATGAGATATTTGTTTAATTTTTATTTTGTGTTTGACTGTAAAAACAAAATATTTGTTGTTTGTCTCAATAAATTGGGTTAATTTAAAAATACAATGGTTAAATTTAAACGTTTTTTGATCTTGTATTAAAGGGTTATAAAAAGTCAATAATTATCAAGACCGAAAGATATGAAACATTATATCGTTGATACATTTTTTAGCCATATCGCCCAGCTCTACTTTTGATTCCACTACAAGAGCTTGTTGTTGTTGCTGCTAAAGTAGGCCAAAACCAGAGTTTTCCTACTTTCACCTTGTTTCGAAACCCTAAACAACATTCACGCAATCCATATCCGTACCTCCTTCCCCTCTATCCATTTCCATCACGGTGGAATGAAAGAATGCCATAAACGCAGAAGTTCTTCACAAACGCGGTTATAAATGCACATCTTGCACAGATTTAGCCGTTTTACACAGCTACCACATTTTCTCGAAAGATCAATTATGACGTGACTCAGACCGAGCCTGAGGGAGCTGCCAAACTTCATACATCGAAGACTGCTCCACCCTCCCTCGCGACGACTGCAAACAAAAAAACTCCAGCAACACAGATGTGAGGAGGCTGGGGGTGCATTTTCAGTTTCAGTTAAATCGGTGACTCAAAGATTCCACCAAATTCGCCAAAAAAAAAAAAACTCAAAAAGGACTTGCATAAGGATCTAGATGCAGTATGCATCTCCTGGAGGCTGTACAGGATGAGGCCAGACACAGAGCAATCTTTACAGAGGCACTCCAGGGGCAACTAAATCCAGCCAGGAGAGTTTATTAAAAATATATATCCATCTATGGACAAGGTTCCTTTATTTGCTCCGTTTCAATCTCAGCATTAACTGCACTAATGTGACAGCTGTGGGTCACTGGACCGTCTTCGGGGGTGCCAATCAAGACCTTAAGCCCGGGAATCAGGCTAAAGGACAGGGGTGCTCGTCTGATTCTGAGAGGCTTTTTAACGGGAGGTGGCCATATCGATTTTAGCCGGGGCGGGAACGCTGTCTGAATGGAGTCCGTCAGTGGCTCCCTGATCACCCCCGAGTGATCAGAGGCCTGACGGAATGACCTAGCAGAGGTGCAGTGAACCTGCAAACATGCAGGGCAGGAGGGGAGCACATCACGAGAGATCACTGTAATAGAAAAGGGGTTTAACCTTAATGTTAAAGCCAAAACCCTGTTAGAGGGCCTGTAATCCCTCCCACTCAACTCTCATTTCAAGTGCTTTTCTGGCTGGAAAAGGCAGCATTGTGTTCAGGTTGCGTTAAAGCTCTCAAAGATGCACCAGCGTACCGTTAATCAAAGTGTGGGCCTCAAATCTACATCTTATTAACAGACAGGCGCCACTTCCCAATCTATTATTATTCGCATAGTTCAAACCCCAGCGCCGTTTCCCATAATGCCCACCTTGCGAATGAATGGTGGTGATGGTCAATGAGAACAATCAGAAATGCTAATGGCGTGTTAAACATATAGCTCACAGATGTGTAGATCACCTCTTCTCTGAGGTAATTTAAATAAATTTTACACACATAAATCTGCAGAGCTCCAAAAGGGCTTCGGCACTTGCGAGGATGCTAATTGAAACGCTGGGAATTTTTCCATATGAAATATGTCTACACCAAGACAATGAGGAAATAATTAGCACAGAGGTAGAATCACAATGGCCATTTTAATCAACCCCTGCGCTAGCATTTCACCCTATTTATTCCAGTTTTGATTCCATGACCCACGGCTAAGTAATCACTTGAAAATTACTCCTCTGTTCTAATGGGCTCTTGCGTCTGAGGAACACGTGGTCTGAAAAATTAGCATCTTGAATCAATCAACTCTTTCCGCCCAAAATGATCGAAATAAAGGCACTCTTCAAAAGTGAATCAGTGTTTCCCCTGCCATTATTTTAGGGGCCCGCCCCCCTAGAAGTCAGTTTCTTTATTGATTATACTTTTTCTCTATAGCGCCAGATCACAACAGAAGTCATTTAAAGTTACCTTTCTTATAGAACAGGTCTATACATTTGCGCCTTCATTAAGCCAAACATACATAGCGCTTATGTAATTTACTATTACACACGGCAGGTCATTTCAGTCTCGGTCGCGCTCTCTGCATCACGCACACGAGTTCCGCACGGTGCCGCGCTCCCGCACACCACACACCACTACACCCACACCACTAGATCACACAGTTGTCCCACTCCCACTAGTATTTGTAAATATTAAGCCGCAAAAAGACTATTCAAATATGAATTCTGCTTGTCTCTGTGTCAATGAATGGGGCAGACGCGCGGTTTTGTTTACTACTAGTACTGAAGCGCGAGTGACGCTTCCCGGTTATATTTTGGCGTATGGCTGTCTCACTAAGGAGGAATAATACAGAAGCAACTCTCCAGACCTGCGCTCTGAGAGTGAACCTTACTCATTCGGCCCGTGTTCCATTCAGTAAAACTATCCTCATGTCACTACACACACCAGAACGTAATGGTATATCACTGCAACCCGTCAAAATATAAAGTTCGGTTTAACTTGAGGCAGGTGGGCGAATATATTACTATGTTTTGAGTAAATGGATGTTTAACAGCTGCATGCTAGTTCTAAATTAGTCAAAAACCGTATTTGTAAGGTCAATAAGCTTCAATATTCTTCAATTTTTAATGTACATGTAATGACCTTTATTTCCAAAAAAATAAATTTGTTTAATCTGTTCATTACTACAAGATAATGAAGTAACTGTTTTATGCCTTAAAACAATACCCAAGGAACACATAGTGCTGAGCAAAAAATCAGAAGCTCTTGTAGAATAATGAACACTTGTTATTTTATGCTTTCAAACATGAACTCTAAACAAATTTGGCTTCCATGAAACTCATTGGACAAATATCAACTTTCATAGGGCCCTAACCAGAATAGTTGTTAAACTTTAAGTAAAGTCGATGTTAAATTGTTTTTCTGATCTTTTAGCCCTCTTTTTGATTAATAAATGGATGACCATTAAAAGGAGCCAGAAAAAAAAAAAAAACGGAATCCCCCCCCCCCCCAAGCCCCCAAGCCGTAAACCTAAGGGAAACACTGGTGAATGCATGTGTACTCTCTTAGAAATATTGGTTTGATTTTGAGAATTAATAGCAAAGCCTAATCATGAAAGTCAACAATAAATACCTGATCCTAGACCTAACATAACCCCTGAGTGAGATCACAAAATTCTTGACATAACGGAGAGGCGTTGTCTGTGCACAGAATGATATAAATGCTAAAAATGACTGACAATCATGTGAATTATTCAGTGATTAAACACCTCTTGATCATTACATCATTCTCTTGAAATTCATTCAGGACAGAACAAGCTTTTCTGTCATTCAGCTAGGAGGCTGCCACATCCCACACATATGAGACTCTGTGAGAATCTGGATGTGTAATGCATTTGTTCTGTGTGATTGTACTGTACTGTCTTTATTGCAGCCTAACAGATCAGTGTGCAATTAAAAATGACACCGATAGCTCAAGCATGTTCAACCATCCTCCATTTCTGTTCGCCCATGTAAGTCAACGGACAATGCTGAATAAGCGTGATTCATCTTTAGTGAACTCTGCTAGCAAATTAAAATGGAAATATAATAAAATGAGATAAAATGTTGTAAAGTGGCCAGTCAAGTTGATTTCCTATCGATTTCCTGCTCTGGGTTTAAAATATCACATCATACTTCCTAATCCAATTAGCGCACTCACTGCCCTAAGGCCCTACTCTATCCATACTAGGCCAGACAACCTCATATACATTGTATAGTCTCACATACAGAGCCTTGTGTATATATTCACTTATAATTATTTAATAATAATAATAATAATCCATTTAAGGGAATGAATTTAAAATGAATTTTTTCCCTGTGATGGCACAGGTTCTCTGTTTCTCCCACTCATGTTCCGATTATTATCAATGTTAAAATATTTTTTGTTTTCTTTCATGCATAGAAAGCCCAAAAGAACAACATTTAGTTGAAAAAGAAATATCTTTACTGCCACATTTGATCAACTGAATGCATTCTGAAAAGCATTAAAATTATTCATTTCTTTAAAAAAGAAAAATCTTACTGACCCCAAACCTTTGAAAGTGTGTGCATATCGCTAGTACGAACTCATCTCAAGAGAGAAAATTAGGACAAAGTCAGCATACTGCAAGAGAGATAGATAGGAAAAGGAAGAACGAGAGAGAGAGAAAAAGAGAGGAAACAAGGTTGATAGATGAGAAATAGGCTATTTTTGTGTCAAACTTGCATCTTGCAGGGAACAGGTTTCTAGCACAGTCCACCAGATTTCCACACAACGGGACTGTGGGAAGTGGGTGTGTCAGGACTTTTCCCCCTCCAAAAACAAGTGGTGAGCATTTTCCAATCACATCCTTTGTTTAAAATCTTTGTTTCCCTAATTATTTCCAACCGTCTCAGTGATGAGTGAGATTTTTCCATCACTCCACATCCATCTGACCTCATTTGCATAATCCCCCCCTGGGAGTCCCCTGTCACTTAATCATTGCCACGGCCAATCAATGCTTCAAATAATGCAGGGCTGAGGAAGGTTAAAAGAGGATTAGAAAAAGGAAAAGAGACTGCAGGAAAAACAACCGGCAAAGATTGATAAAGAGAAAAAAGGGAAAGGGAAAAACGAGCAGAACAGAAAGTCCCCTTATGATGCACCCCTGCGGTACCAGGGGAGAGGTCTACCGATTCAGTACAAATCAATGCGCAGCCGTGATGTTTCCAAGCAGGCCAACAAGCCAAACCACAATGGGATTCCGTGCCTCCTAGAGCTTTCATGGAAGCTTGGTGCAGAAGAACACGGAACAGTAACCACTTTCACTGCATGAAATCCTCCTGGTTGCAATTTCAGTACATTTTCTTTTTATCAAACCTTGCACGTCACGTCACCATCCAACTCAGCCAGTGACTGAGTCACAAAAAGCATAAGGGGTGGGGGGTTAGGTAGGGTCAAAAGAGAAGAAACGGAAAAAAGAGAAGCTAGAACACAGTAGCATAAGAGTATAGTAGAATAATATCAAGAAAGAGAAAACAGCACAAAGGAAAGAGAGAAGCGAGAGGAAGAAATGAAATCAAAGGACTCCATAAATGTAAAGTGTAAAAATAACAAGAAAGAAAGGGGGTGGGTCATCAAACAGGGTAAAGATGTCAGTTGGGCAGTGGACGCGAAAGTAGAAATGACGGAAAAGGGTTGAATCGTCGTTGATATCCAAATAATTGGATCACAAACTCTTTTGAAGTTATGGGCAAAGTACTGACCTAGTAACACGAGAAATCTTTATATAATATCAGTTTTCATATACGTATCACTGCTGCTAAATAAATAAATAACGTTCAAGAACGGTATATTTCCTGATTCAAAAGAGAAGAACTGGGTTCTGGTAAATATGTGCTCGTTACGCTGCTTTATTGGTAGAAAGTGAATCAGGACTTATCATTGCTATGCTCCTCACGTCAACGATACTAAACTGTGACAGCACTCACGTCCAATCATATGCTAACATGTCCACTTTGAATCATGGAGTCTGGCCATGGAGGTCAAAAAGGGAGTGAAACTGTACTTCTGATAACAAGAGCACCACTGGTGTGGTTGGGCGTGAGGGGTCTGGGGAGACTGCAATGTCTGAAGTCGAGATTCCAAGCTTCGGAATCTCCTGATCTCGGAGTGTGGGATACATTTTCTGTAACATCGATGAGTCTCATGGAAGCCGGTTACAGCAGGTTCAGCATGGCAAAAATAACTCAATCCTCAGAAGTCTAGGGTTTTCGTTAGAAGTGCTTGTAATCACGCTCTACTAACAAACAATTATTCTCGCACTGCGAAACATCATGAGCCAAACGTGGCCATGAGGCTGGAGGGTTCAGTGCACTGTGGCGCCCTCAGTAAGAAGAATAGAAGACCGCTGCTATTTGCCTCATATGAAACAAGATGCCTGTGCTGTGGAACCTGGTTTCAAAAACCCGTGGGGGCAGGACCGTAGGCCGGGGGCCAGAACTCTCGGATGTCTCATTTTCTCGGGCGGCTGCTTCCCGGGTAATAATCTACGTCACCGGCTCAATCTTGTTTGACCGCGAGAAAGATTGCAGTCATTCGAATGGGAAACAGGGTGCGTGGGAGGTCATAAGCTGCGGGTGCGTGCATACAATAAGATCGGCATATCTCTGAATCACGCGCACATCGACAAACTTACTGCTACTTCGAAGGGCTCCGACAGTACACCCGAGGCGTGTAATTCTTTTCAATTCAGTGTCCCAGGGAGGCGGCTCCTAGTCGAATTGCAACGGTAACATAAGGAGGCCAGTAGGCAAACATCAGGTAGGTAGTAATCGGTAAAGCAGTCCTGTTTATCACTAAAAACTGTGGGTGTTCACAAGCAACTCACCAAAAGGAATGACATCACGGGGAATTACCAAGATGGGTACTCAGCAACAGAATCGTGTGGTGTCACTTTTGGTGAGAAGGAGTGGGTGGTACTCTTTGGTGTTTCTTTAAGGTTGTAAAAGAAATCGTACAGATATTAATAGGTAAACAGATCAATAATACAGGAGCTAACTGATAAAACGAAACTGAGAGCACTAAGTGTTAGCATGGCTTGGGGCTGATGAAGCGGTAAAACCCTGGCATTCCATGAACAGACTCACGCAAGGCACATACAGTACAATCGCAACACATTGTGGAGGCTAATAGTCGAGTCCTAGTAGGTTACGTATGTATTAATAGGATTTGATAACAATAGTGCTCTATGAGACAAATAAGAATCACACCCGGACACCCGGTGAGGAATCCAGTGCTTAACGGGACTGAGACTCCTGGGGAAGCCGACAATCTTGGTCACCGAAGCAGTGGAGTGAGTAATTTCGGACAATAAGTAACTTACAGATAGAGTTATTCCTATTTTTGACTATAGGTGCTATACAATGCGAAGAGCTTGGGATAAATTCGGGCACGGTAGGTTAAACGGTGTTTGTAATATCACTAAGAAAACAAAAAAATAACATTTTAAACAAACGAGTGCGGGCGACAAATACGAGGCGTATTTGATGACAATGCGATAAGCAGAAAAGAATAATAGAAGTGGACGAAAAATAGAGGGGGGCAGAGGAACACGGAGAATGGTTTAACAGCGCTAATGCAAGAAGGGAGGGGGATAAATGATAGCATCGAAGGTAGAAATGTCGAAACAAATCCCTATATGCTTAATATTCTGTTATTTGTTAGTTGCTATTTATGCAAGTCAGTTACTTGTGGGTTCAGCAAGAATGGGACACCAGGTAAAGTGGGACAAATAATCGATTTTATGATCAATTATCTTTAAAAAAAATCAGGAAAAAAAACAAATGTAATAATTAGTAATAACTGTCAAAAAGCAAATGTTTTAATTTGCCTGATGTTATTACAATGGGCATTGTCAAAATGCTCTTTTTAAATATAAACTTCTAAAAAAAAACAATGAAAAAAAAGAACAATATAAATAAAAACTAAAACTGCTCTAAACATGTTTTGTACTATTTAACTGCAGCTATGAATTCAGTTCAATTTAACACATATTTGCTATAAATTCAAAATCATTGTTTGACTTTTGCTGATGATTTCACATCTTAGCTGAAAAACAGTTGTAAGTGAAATATAGTGACTAACACTAAGTGTTCAAATACCTATAATGATCAAACTGAAGCCATATTAATAATTATTCGGAGATTGTCATATCATCACATTAAAAAGAACTTTAAGGCTTTTATCAGTTCTTTATTATGCAAAAACTCACACTTTTGCATAGTCTAATACTAACATTATGAAGTACAGTTTACAAATATGCATCCATCATTAAAGGGGTCATATGATGCGATTATGAAGTACAGTTACAATATGCATCATCATTAAAGGGGTCATATGATGCGATATCAATTTTTCCTTTCTCTTTGGAGTGTTACAAGCTCTTGGTGCATAAAGAAGATCTGTAAAGTTGCAAAGACTAAAGTCTCAAATCCAAAGAGATATTCTTTATCAAATTTAAGACTTGTCCACACCCTCCTAAAATGCCTCATTTAAACACGCCCCAACATGTCTATGTCACTGTGTGGGAAGATTTGCATAACACCGCCAAAAAGTTCATGCAAAGAAAGAAGGCGTAACTTTTATTCGCGCTGTAGTATTGTTGTTACGCCGCGCCATGTTGGGAGATGTGCGCAAAACTACTTTGTTTGGCTTCCAAAAGAGGACGATAGCCCGGGGTCGTCACATGTGGTTGCCGCAACCCCACCGGACGCTCCTTCGTCGAATCCACCAGCCGAGCCATGGGTGACGTGTGGGGACATATTTTATGGAGGACTGTTTCCTGAACCTGCGAGAGTAGCCTACAATGCCGGTGTCTGTTTCTATAAAGTGGGGCTGTTCTAACTTTGCAAGGACAGTCTGGTGCTTATGACTCACAGCCTGTAAGTACGTTTAAATATTTAAAGAATTTGCCACTGACGATTAAAACGCGAATTTTGAGCAGTGTAGAGTAGTGCTTGTTGTTTGTCGTTTCTCCGATCACAAATGCAGACATGGTTTTATGTTTATGCGGTGCGATAAGCAACGCAACGCGTAAAAACACAGTATAAGTTATTATAATCAGTAATTATGTCCCCACTAGATGCAACAAATGCCTCGTTTGTAATTGGGTTTTATTGGTTTTGTCTCGTCGTGCCGGGAGACACAGCATTAACCGGGGTAAGGGGAAAGCATTCCGAACAACGCTTGAGGTATTCAGCCAATCACAACGCACTGGATAGCTGGCCAATCAGCATACACCTTGCTTTTCAGAATGATGAGCTTTGTAAAAATCAGAAAGGCGAGGCATACACTGAAAAAGTTTTTTCATTCATCCAATTAAAATCCAATCCAATTTGCCCTAAGGGCAAGTTATTTATTTTTCATTGGCTCATGTTAAAAAATATAGATGTAAATCATTACCCTAAATTTTTTTAATGGGATGAATGAAAAAAAAAATTCAGTGTAGAGGAGCAACAATAATGTACATTATGTGGAAAATAATGTGTTTTTTTTACTTTAAACCGCATAAACACATTGCATTACACCAAATACACAAAATAATTGTTCTTTTTAGCAACATCATATGACCACTTTAATGGTTACAGCCCCCAATACAAACATACAATTCCTCATTCATGTTTCAAAATATACATTCAATACAATAAAACAATCCGCACTTCCATTATATACATGTGAATCAGAATCTCAAAAATGGAAAAATCATGTCTCTCACCTGTTGATTTGCACAGAAGTGGGTTTGTCTCCTCTTGTAGCTGCTTTTTTGGCCCTTCAGGCCCCTCCGGAGGTAAAATAGTCTCCGAGGACATGAGCCAGATGTTTAGATACTAAACACACCCAAAAACAACAATCCCCCACGCAATCAGCCCTCAAACCTGTAAGAAAACAACAAACTGTGGTCATATCAATCGCCGATTCACTGCGATACAGTCATAGAGAGTATGGTTACAGTAAACGAACTCCACTCCAACATCTTTCTTACGGAGGCAGTGACGTCATACGGCGAAATGTCGTTAAAGTTAGTGGAAAGTTTGGCTTAGGATTTTTTCTCCACAAACGAAACTCAAAATGTCACAAACACACTCCTAAACATCCTAGCAACTTCTTAAGCCTATATTATTTGTTTGCCAAACATGTAACAAATCATTTCGAAGTCTGCTGGTTACCTTTCAAACATGTTAACTCCCAAACGCCTTTATTCGCATCCTTTCTTCAGGCAAAACGAAGTCCAGTTAGAAAAAGTTTCCTTAATAGTCAGTTTAGGATCAAAACTCTGTAAATACTATCATATTCCTCACAAAAATAGTACAAAAATCCCTGTCAAGCAGACGCTGAATAATGAGTTTGTGCGCGAGACTCCCGCGCGCTCGAGCTGCTGCTGCTGGAGAAACTTTGAGCTCAAACATTTTCATCACATCCGGATTCCGATGATCACAACCAGCTGCATTCAGAAGTTCGAGAACTGAGACTGTTTGTTAAGTGATTTCGTCTGTCTTACAGACACGCAGGTTTGTTTTTACCTAGAGATCTGAAGGAGGACTTCACATTGACTTGAGTTCTTCCCACCATACCTGACTAAAAATGTTGCCTACTTGTGAGCCTGATGCCTCTCAAAAGTTGTTGAAGTATTTATAAATAATCATTCAGACTTTTTGATTTCATGAGAACATTTTTACTTTTCTGTTACAATTATTACCAGCCTTGACAATTGCAAATAAATAAATAAACAAACAAATTAGGCTACTTATTAAAGGGGTCATATGATGTTGCTAAAAAATAACATTATTTGGTGTAATGAAATGTGTTTATGTGGTTTAAGGTTCAAAAAACACATTATTTTCTACATACTGTACATTATTGTTTCTCCTCTATGCCCCGCCTTTCTGAAACGTGTACATTTTTACAAAGCTCATCGGTCTGAAAAAGTGAGGTGTGCTGTGATTGGCCAGCTATCCAGTGCGTTGTGATTGGCCGAATACCACAAGCGTGAGACGGAAATGTCACGCCCCTTACCATATTGTGATGATGCCCTGTCACGGCCGGAGCGATGACTCAGCGACCAGCACGGATCAGCTCTAGGCATGATGAAGCGCATATCGTCCAAACAGGTAGTTTCGCTTTCACAACGAAGCACACAGCGTCTTCACGACATGGCGGCGGCGGCAACAATACTACAGCGAGAATAAAAGTTACGCCTTCTTTCTTTACGTGAACATTTGGGCGGTGTTATGCAAATCTTCCCACATCGTGACGTAGACATGTGGGGGCGTGTTAGAACGAGCCGTTTTAGGTAGGCGTGGTTGACTCTTAACTTTTATAAAGAATATCTGGACTTTGGGTTTGAGACTTTAGTCTTTGCAACTTTACAGATCTTCTTTATGCACCAAGAGCTTGTAACACTCCAAAGAGAAAGGAAAAATTGAAAAAGCGTCATATGACCCCTTTAATATAAATATAAATATTAACACTGTCTCTTTAATAACCCTATATAATATACACTATCTCTCTATCTATCTCTGCAGGTGGCTAAGCAAGGAAGTTAACCAGGAGTTAAGAGTTAGGAGTTTTCCATAATGGTGAGAACAACAGATTTCTATTGCGATTACATCAGTGCTAACTCAGTGTCTTTAAACCCTTTAAATTCTCAGCTGTCTTAAATCTGCACGCATACATACACAAAGAGCCCTCAACTGATTCAGTCCATTCTCGTGATGGCCTTGCTGGTGGATAAAGCGTATGAGCATGGAAGTGATTGATGTGATGTATGCCCTCTTCATTGACTGGGTGAACTCCATTTTCTGTTCCTAATACAGAAATCACTCCAGGTCTGTGGCATAATGATTTACGATGAATCTGTGTCAATGTTGAACTCACAAACCCCACCTAATCCATCTTGCAGAGACCCTCCTCACTGCGGAGAAATGCTGCATTCTCCATTTATAAGTGTTGAATCTATTACCCCACTGATTGGTAATAACTTTCGGCCTTTGCGCCCCCTTAGACAGCAATTACTCAAATACTGATGCTCTTTGAGACCCGGCACCAAAGGTAAAGCTCAGCATCAGCAGGGCTTAGCTGACCCACCTTGCTTTCAAAGTTATCACTTTCAAAGTTACAAGTATATTTAAGGAATAGTTCACCAGAAAATGAAAATTCCATATCATTGCTTTGTGTGAGAAATAGATGAAAATTAAATCATTATTCCCTAACATTCTTTCCCAAATCAAAGTGATATTGAAAAGGACATGAGTGTGAGTAAATAATGACAGAAATTTCTTTTTTGGGTCAATTATTGCTTTAATAAGTAGGAAAAAAACTCTAGTGCCAAATTTTCAGTGTAAAAGTGGCACAGAATTGCTTCTGAAGTGGCATCTTAGTGTCTCTACAAAGAGAAGAGGTAGCATAAATGCATTTACACAATAATTACAGCTATATAGTTTGATACTAGGGTCTAAGATGGGTCAGAGCGGGCATAATTAAGTCTGGCTTTTATATGGCATTATGTCTTTACACTGAATTTTGAGCATGCACAGCAGCCTTATCTTGGCTGTGTAAAGATGCCTTTCCTAAAAGCCAAAATCATACATTCCCATTTTAATATTTCATTGTGTTTCCGTTCACACGGGACAGCAGTTCTATGATTTCCTGTGTATTCCGCAGTGACACCGCCGACAAACATTTATCTTGTGTTAAATCATGCGCTTCTGAGCTCGAATAAGGAACTGAAGTCACAGAGAGTGCGTGAAGCCGTCATGTTGTGTCACTGTTGTGTCAGCAAAGCATCTGTCAGAGTCACATTTCAGAGGAAAGGGGAAACGTCTCTATTGACTTCATCTGTTTGTGTGGCAGCATGCCTGATTGCTGAAACGCTGCCAAATCACCCTGGGTAATCCCACTCGACGGAGTCCCTCCGAACGCTGGGGTTCACAGTGCATGCATGCAGGAAAACCGCCTGTCACCACAACAACATCGCTGACAAAAAGCCACCTACCGTGATTTAGTAAATATTTGAGCTAAAGCAGCAAGAGTGGATGCATACATGGCAACACAGGAACAATCGGCGAAGAAAAAACAAACCAGAATCGAAAATGTGAGCATTTTTTTGGAAGCCACACTAACCCAATAGCCACTTAAAAATTTTCTTTGAGCGACTCTTGCACTGCTGAGTAATTAGCATATGAATAACAGAAAACGCAAAGATCCTACGAGTACAAGAAGTGATATGCACACGCTCAGAGATCTGCCTACTGCAGTAGATGCGCTGTTTTGTGCGAGCTTGATGTAAGGAACCCACTTTGAAGTTGGCGATTTCCTCAACTTCTAGATTGGCTTTCCTGAGAAAACTGTGCCACTCAATTATACCTGTTATTCATCAAGGAGAACAAATTGCTCCAAGCAGGTAGGCAGGCAGGGAGGGTTACCTGTAGCTAACAAAAAGGCGCAGGAGGCCCCTTGCGGAGCGCCGCAGCTCGGCTCTCTGTGTTCTTACCATTTGGTTTTTGTTATGGAATTAAAATTTCACACCAAATGGGTAGAAGGAAATGTGGTGGAATAGGAAACCTGTAATTAGCACTAATGAGCTTATTCTTGGGCTCTGTGATTGGAATACAAATGCGAGACTTACCGATTCTTTTCCCATCTCGACTTTAATGGCCAGCAAAAGAAATGTGTCACTTTGAACCAAGGCGCAGGCACAATGCACATCAGTAACTGATCAAATCTTCAAAGAAACCTCGCAGAAGTCTCAGCTGAATGAAAATAAGTTAATAAGTCCTGCTTTGAAGCCAACAGAAAGCCCCCCTACTTCTCAAGCGGACCGTGAAAGCTGGACGAACCCTGGCGACCTGGATGATTAATGGCGTTAGGGTTATTTTTGACTATTTTTTTTCATATTCGTACTCTTTAGGTCACTCTCTGATCAACACGCTAACGGCGCTTGTCGTCCATTTTATCAGTAGGGAAATGTTGTTTCAGTCTTGCTAGGTCAAGGGACATTATCAGGGCAGCGCTGAGGTGGCACGGATAAATAAACTCATTAAAACAATAGGCCTCATGATTAACGATGTGTAATTGCTTTGATAGAAACGAAAACAAACATCATTTATAGCACGGAGAGAGAGAGTCAGAGGCCGAGAACAGTGGGGTGGCTTGTATACGCTAAATGCACATCTGGAAGGAACTGTTCAAACACTAAAATATGCAGGTATAATCAGTAGCAAATGTCTGCACCAGCATGTTTTAAGTTCATAAATATGTATCTCTCAAATAAAAGGAATTTTGTTTGCTCTAGGCCTGCGAGTTGTAGATACTGTAACTAATAACATACTTTAAAGTAAAAGGCCATCGCCCAGTGTCTGCTGCGAAGTGCAGACAGCAGGCCGGAGCGTGCAGTCGCGCAGACTTACACGTGAACAGCTGCAAAATCACTTGTGATCAAAGTACTGAGCCATATGCAGCCAATCTGACCTGGTTGACATTTCACTAAATAAACCTAAAATATATGTCCAATTATCCAGTCTGTCGCAATACCCCAGATCTGCTTTTAGGATGTGGGTATTCATGTATATTGAAAGAGAGATCTTGGAAAAGAACATGGAGTGAAGAAGACTGCTTTCTGAAAAGTCAACAAGATATCAAAAACCATACTATTAACTTTCTTCTTGCACATTTCTGGTCTTACCTTTCCAGATTTATCAGTACACATTATTCCATTTAACATTTGGCAGATACGTTTTTCCAAAACATGCTTTTTTTTGCATGTAAGTCATTCATTTTAACAAGTTCATGCATTCCCTGGGAATCGAACCTATGCCCTTGGTGTTAATAGTATAATGTGCTATTGCCTGAGCTACAGGACTCCTACTTCAATAAAAACAAAAACAAAAACAAATACATCTCACACATGACACTGCATTCTAAAAAAATTGGTGCCCAAAATGTTCAACTTTTGAAAACACATCTCTAGAGTAGACCATCCTTTGTTTTTCATTCCACTCTTTTTGCATTCTTGCAGATCAATAAACAAAAAAATTGCAACTTGCAACACACAGTATGTGGGGTTTCATTTATGAATGAATCATGTTTTGAATGAATTGATTGAGTAACTAATTCAATGACTCCCTCATAAAAGGTCACTTGTTTTGACTGATTGATTCAAATGACTCACACATAAAGAAAGCCACTTGTCAAAAACTGGCATAACAATGTAACCTGTTAAAAGCATAATCAGGTTCAAGGACAAGAACTAACTGGTGTGTAATTAATAATATTCATATAGTTGCATTGAAGTGCAATATGACAAATTTTACCCACATATGAATTCAAAATTGTGTAGCTAGAAACATTTAACGTATTTGCTAAGAGCATGTTTCTGGCCTCTCAGAATGCCTTACGTTTCCTATCAGTTTGTGGATTCCCTGGGAATCAAACCCATGACCTTACCATTGCTAGTGCAATATGCTACTGGAAATGCTAATGCAAATGCCTCAAATGTGTTCTGATTCACACTAATATCTCTGTACATTATTATCATAATCTATAAGGAACTTGTTTATTGATGTGATAATATTGTCATTCTAATCTCAGTTGTTTATTATGACTCACAGATGTGGACTTAAAATAAACATTAGTAGGTAACAAGGGTCACGCTCAGGCAGGGGGTGGGCGGCATTTTCTTCCAGGCATACGTGACATCCCATATTCACACTGTCCTGCAGTAAGTCACCTCACGCTGAGCATACATACCCCTGAGTCCTGTTAACCCACCCCCGGCTACCCGTGGATCAGTCGGGACACACACACACACACTCCGGCAAGAAGCCTCCATGCATTATTGAAATACGGGAGAGAACACTAGCATTTCCACCCACTCTGATTAATTTAATGCTCTCTCTAAGTCCAAGATTAGGCTCTGGCATAGGTTGTAATTAAATATTGAAAATACGAAAGTGCAGGAATATTCAATTCTTTTGAAAGAAATCAGAGTTTTAATTTACCTCATGCGGTGGCAGCCTCGGTCACCTGCAGAGAGAGAATCCACACCGCATCACCAGATGCATGAAGCCTGGCTTGGCAAGGCCGTGCCTTTAAATTGAGCCCCTCGTTCCAATTTATAGAACGGGAGTCAAATATTTATCCAGTTGATGAGGCAAACGCAGCGTGCTGCACTGACAATAATTAAAATCCGGCCCAGACAAAGGTGAACACCTGATCATTTCTAATAGTTTGTATTCGCGTGGTCAGTCCTGGCGCAGTTGATTTCGGTAGCTGCCTACTAGAAGTGTGAAGAAGTCTGAAGTGTATTTACACTACGGTAAACACAGCATGTTGGGCCCAACATTTGTCAGAGCGAATGTGTCCATGTGGTTTGCTGTTATTAAACTATTTAAATCGTACAGGCTATTTATCACCCACTTAAGAGCAGAGCTTTGGAGCGACTCTCAGTAAGAGGAGGATGGGTCTTTCATCTTATTGCTCTTTTTATTTCCTCTCCTCCTCTTCAGAATGTGAAGAACATCTTTGACTTCAGTACAGCTGGTGGCCTAGACTGGTGCTGTACAGTACGTGTGCCCAGAGAAAACCTAGATTTTATACATATACATAAATATAAAGAATTAACATGTTATTAAAATATTTATAGATACATGCCCAAAAATAAGCACGATGTTCTTTAATTGAATTTATTCTTTTGGGTGTTGGTATATACACGTTTATTAATGTGAGATGTCATCTAATAATTATTTGTTCTGTCTTTGTATAAGTGAGTGGGCTTTCTCTTCAAATAAACATTTGAAACATCAGGCTGTATGTGTCTTAAATATATTTCTGAACTTTTTGGCGGCGTACAGTGTAAACATGTCCTTCTAAATGTCATGTCTAAGCCAGGGACTAGCCGCATCATGGCATGGCACGAGAGATGCGTGTTAAAACGAGGATTCCACAAATCACAGATCAAAGTTGTCTAATTATGTAAATCATGAATTCTCCAAATGTCAGCATTAGGAAAAAGGATTAGGATTTGCCATGGTAAATGATAAATTATCTATCAAGCAGACGAATCAACAAAAATGCAGCTAATGTAACACATATTTGGCCTCCACAGTTTGAGAGAGGTGGGTATGTTATCAAATAAACAGTGAAATTGATTTAATTACATTTTAATGGTGAAAAAGCAAATACCGCCAGTCAATTTAAAGTGGTTCTTCTGTTAGCCTTTGAGAAACCTGTGAAATTTGATCTAAGAGGGTTCCCAGGAATAGATGCTGTACCTCTAAACAGACACTACACATGACCAAACAGCTGTTGAGATGTTATCGGATTGTGTGTGTGTGTGTGCGCTATCTGGCATTTATCTCCTGGTCATGGTGACAGCGGAATGTAAATTTGGCAAAGCACACTCCACAGATGGCAACGGCAGCCAAGAATCTGACCCGTTTTCCCAGTTCCTCTAAACGACAGGCCACCCTGCTGCAGACACGGAGCGCTGGGCTTATGAGACCAGCATGTTCATTGATTTTTTTGTATTGATGTCCAGCCAACAACAAATAAAACACAAACTAATAACACAATCATGACTGCTAACCCATGACACTAAGTGTCGGTCAAATTTATGAGGGCATATGAAATAAGCCTTTTAGGATGTGTGTGCGTATCAGAGTCAACTCATCAGATTTATGAAATATGTTAAGAAGGAAGCTGATGTCACTGATGTCTACAACAGATACTGATGTTTTGAAACATACTTAAAAGTTACTTAAGGAGGCAGTGTGTATTTATATATAAAAATTATTATCAATATAATTTATTAGAGCTGTATTTTTGTTGAGAAACAATTGTTGGTTTTGGCTAAATGAATAGAGTACTAAACTTGAACAGGTAAGATTATACTAAATACAACAACTAATTTACATTAACGACTCAAAAACATAAGACTCATTTCAGTTAATAATTTTTGTGATTCAGTTCATTTAGATGTACATGTACTGTCTTAACGAAACGACTCGGAATCAATCGAACTTTCCAATGCTACATATGAGAGCGAAAGGATTCTTTAGGACAAAGTTGATTCACTTGACTGAATTGAATGTGACATATGAGAACGAACCAATCTGGATTGAATCAGACTTTCAAATGATTGACAGGGGACTGTTTCGGACGAGCCGATTCTCTAGAATAAATCGGAATTTCCAACGCTACACATGAGACAGAATCATTTAGGACAAACCAATTCATTATAATGAATCTGAAGCAAAATATGAGAGAGGGGGCAATATTTGATTTTCCAGCATTACCATCATATGAAATAACAAGCTTTAGAATGAATAAGTTAGAATGAGTGATTTAGAACTAATTGATTCACTAAAATGAACTGGATGTGAAACATGAGAGAGGAGACCATTTCATTTATTTTTAACCATTTATTTTTCAATACAAAATAGGAGAGGAAAGATAATTTATTACGAATCGATTCACTAAAATTAATCTGACTTTCCATCGCTACATAAACAGAGAAAAAATGATTGAGAGAGAGGACCATTTGGGTGAGTGTGTCTGATTATTCCTTTCTCTCAGACATTAAAATCACTTATTGTTATGAATGAATGAATGAATGAATAAATAAATGAGGTACAAAAGGCAGCACTTAAAAATACTTTTTGTAAATAAAATAATTTTTGTTTAGTCAATGTGATAAAACAAAATCAGTATCGTAACCAATTTTATTTACTACATGATGACACCATTCAAAATCCCGCCCATCAGTCCATAAATAAATAACACATGGTCGGACAGCTCTACATAAGCCTGTACTTTAGTGTTAATAAGAAATTCAGGACTGTGTGATTGCACCTGGTCTGTCTGTTCTAAAATTCCTGAAATCCACTGTAGCATCATGAATTAAAAAAATCATCCCCTCTTGCCTGCAGGTCTGTGGTGTTACTCACCTCTACGCAAAACACACCGGAATAAACTTGAGACAGAACAAAACATTCGATATTACAACCCTATTTGCATATCATTAGCAGAGCAGGGACCACCACCCCCTATGGGTTACTGGCTTATAAATATATTTAAATATATAAATATCATGAATACATTAATTGATATTGCCCTCACATCCTCAAAAATGCATTGCTGCCATTGTATAGCTATTTCTCCTGGGAATGAAATGACATATTTGCAGAATCTCAGTCAGACACGTACACATTTACACACACAAAAAGCACTGAACGAAAAGTTGTTGGTGTGTTTTTCTACTTTTATCATCCTCATGCTGGAATCTGACTTAAACCACTCTTCTGTTTTCGCGGTTCACAGGACAGAGCGATTACATCAGCGTCTTCAAGCCTGAAGACGTGAGCATGGCTCGGGGCGAACACCTAGCTGTGTTTACAGCGGTGGTTGAAGGGCAAAGCGTGTATGTGTGTAGCGGAGAGATACACAGCCACTCTGATCGGCTCCTTCGCAACCTCAGAGAAGCCCTCAGAAACTCTTATCACATGCGATTAATATTACAACCCTTCAGTTATGAGACAAGAGGCCACCCAAGTTTCCAAAAAGGCCTCTAGTTTAGCGCTGCTGGCCTGTGTCTCGCTGTTTTGAAGAACGAGAGTGAAATGTGTCACCCTTCCTGTCTCAGACTCAACCGCTTGATGCGCAATATCCTGGAGATTTAATGTCTAGTCAACAAACAATGACCTTTTTATAGCTATTTTGTTAGTACATGATTCATCGGTGCACATTATTATTTCAAAAAGTGCTAATTGTTCTTAAAAACAAAAAATTAAATGTTAAAATAATATTATGATTAAATGTCATAATTTTTACATAAATAAAAAATGCATTGCTTCTATGTCTTGAACTGTTTACCAAAACATAATGACTTGCTCCTCCCCTAATACAACTTTCATTTTCAATTGACATCACTTTTTCATCCAGCAATCTTATAAAAACACTTTCAAAATCCAGTTTCCAGTGAATAAAATCAGGGCTTGTTTGACTTTTTTTGTTTGTTTTGTTTTTAGTCACAAAATATAAACTACAATTAGAAGGGAAACAGTGTGTATATATATACAGTTGGTACGGAAAGTATTCAGACCCCCTTTAAATTTTTCACTTTTGTATATTGCAGCCATTTGCTAAATCATTTAAGTAAATTTTTTGCCTCATTAATGTACACACAGCACCCCATAATGAAAGAAAAACACAGAATTGTTGACATTTTTGCAGATTTATTAAAAAAGAAAAACTGAAATATCACATGGTCCTAAGTATTCAGACCCTTTGCACAGTATTTAGTAGAAGCACCCTTTTGATCTAATACAGCCATGAGTCTTTTTGGGAAAGATGCAACAAAGTTTTTCACACCTGGATTTGGGGATCCTCTGCCATTCCTCCTTGCAGATCCTCCCAGTCTGTCAGGGTGGATGGTAAACGTTGGTGGGCAGCCATTTTTAGGTCTCTCCAGAGATGCTCAATTGGGGTTTAAGTCAGGGCTCTGGCTGGGCAATTCAAGAACAGTCACAGAGTTGTTGTGCAGCCACTCCTTCATTATTTTAGCTGTATGCTTAGGGTCATTGTCTTGTTGGAAAAGAACCTTCGGCCCAGTCTGAGGTCCTCAGCACTCTGGAGAAGGTTTTCGTCCAATATATCCCTGTACTTGGCCGCATTCATCTTACCCTCGATTGCAACCAGTCGTCCTGTCCCTGCAGCTGAAAACACCCCCACAGCATGATGCTGCAACCACCATGCTTCACTGTTGGGACTGTATTGACAGGTGATGAGCAGTGCCTGGTTTTTTCCATACATACCGCTTAGAATTAAGGCCAAACAGTTCTATCTTGGTCTCATCAGACCAGAGAATCTTATTTCTCACCATCTTGGAGTACTCCATGCGGGCTTTCATGTGTCTTAAACTGAGGAGAGGCTTCCGTCGGGCCAATCTGCCATAAAGCCCCGACTGGTGGAGGGCTGCAGTGATGGTTGACTTTCAACTTTCTCCCATCCCCGACTTCATCTCTGGCGTTCAGCCACAGTGATCTTTGGGTTCTTCTTACCTCTCTCACCAAGGCTCTTCTCACCCAATAGCTCAGTTTGGCCGGACGGACAGCTCTAAGAAGGGTTCTGGTCGTCCCAAACGTCTTACATTTAAGGATTATGGAGGCCACTGTGCTCTTAGGAATCTTAAGTGCAGCAGAATTTTTTTTTTTAACCTTGGCCAGATCTGTGCCTTGCCTCAATTCTGTCTCTGAGCTCTTCAGGCTGTTCCTTTTGACCTCATGATTCTCATTTGCTCTGAAAATGCACTGTGAGCTGTAAGGTCTTATTATAGACAGGTGTGTGGCTTTCCTAAAAAAGTCCAATCAGTATAATCAAACACACCTGGACTCAAATGAAGGTGTAGAACCATCTCAAGGATGATCAGAAGAATTGGACAGCACCTGAGTTAAATATATGAGTCACAGCAAAGGGTCTGAATACTTAGGGACCATGTGATATTTCAGTTTTTCTTTTTAATAAATCAGCAAAAATGTCAACAATTCTGTGTTTTTCTGTCAATATAGGGTGCTGTGTGTACATTAATGAGGAAAAAAAATTAACTTAAATGATTTTAGCAAATGGCTGCAATATAACAAAGAGTGAAAAATTAAAGGGGGTCTGAATACTTTCCGTACCCACTGTATATACACACACACACACACACACAAAATCTGCACAGAAATGCAAATATCAGCATCTCAAATATTTTTCTATCTATATCTACAGTCAATATAACCTTTAATAACAATTTTTGGACATTAGTGCCGTGAAACAACTTTAGTTATATAATGCACCAAGTTGAAATGTAAGTACAGCAATTGTAATGACATAATTACTCATATTATTTTGTTTTGCACAAAAAAATCTACCTTAAGGCCTGTAATATAATGCGCAAGTCATATGGACTACTTTTCTGTTTTTTTTGTTGTTGTTTTTTTGACAGATTTTGGAGATTGAATGGCCTATATGCTTTCATTGTATGCAAAGAGCATTCTCACAATTCCACTGAAGAGAGTCATACAGAAGTAAATTATGAGTTTTCATTTTTAAGTGAACTTCTCCTTTAAGGACAGCTTATTAAGAGCATTTTCTTGTAAGTGACAAGTCTGTTGACCCCTGTGTGACCTTGCTAATCTCAGCATGTCATGTGACCATGATTCATCCAATCCTTCGCCGGCTTTCATCATCGTTGCTTGTTGCTAGCACATTGCTGCCGTGCTCCACTTAGCCAATTAACAGTAAAATAAAGCCAAACAGATTTGAGCTGATAAATCTTTAATGGTACGAGGGATTTTACACAAATGCACACTTGACAGTGCTAATTTAAAATAAATACTGAGCTTGATTAAAAATTCCCCCGGCTGATGGAAGATAAATGTTTAAATAATTTATCAGATTTAATTGACATGACTGTGATGTTGTAAACAGAAATGTTTTGATGTTCTTAATGTAATTTGACACCATGGCTTCTTGGGCCCCATCCAAGAGAGAAAGGCAGCAAAAAAAAGTGAGACGACTGCGAAAGTGGTAAAGGGACGTGTGTGTATGTATGCATGCAAATGTATGCGTGTGTGTGTAGCTGTCTGATTCAAACACTAGCTATGCACTGTGTAAATGAACTTTTGCTCATCTGTATTTACATATTACAGAGTTAGAGTGTAAGCTGTACTGCCATTGGGCATTTTATAATGAGTAATTATGAGAAAAAAGATGAAAGGATAGGGAGAAAAGGAACAAGGGAAGGAGGGTAAATCAGATGAAAAGAGATGCGAAGAGCATTGCAGTCTGAAAGCTCAAACAATAAAGCATGGTGATAGCAACTTCAAGGTTATTGGTTCGATTCTCAGGGAATGTGTGAACTAATGTATACTTGAAATGCAATAGAGTTGCTTTGGATAAAAGTGTCTTTTAAATGCATAAATGTAAAAAGAATAGTGAGGTGAGATTAGAGGAGAAACAGATTGGCATAAAGGAAATCTCTTTAAATACAAATAGCAACCCCGAGGTTATGGGTTTGATTCCCAGGGAATGTGTGAACTCATATAATTTATACAGTACTTTAAATGCAGAACAAGTTGCATTGGATAAAAACACCTGCTTAATTCATACAGTAAATAAAAGAATAGTGAGGTCAGAATGAGAGGAGAAACAGATGAGCATAAAGGAATTCTCTTTAAGTACAACTAATAACCTCTCATTCTCAAGGTTCTGGGTCCAAGGTTTTGGGTTCGATTCCCAGGGAATGCATGAACTGATAAAATGAATGCAATATAAGTTGCTTTGGATAAAATACTACTACTAATAATAATGAGGTGAGAATGAGAGTTGAAACAGATGAGCATAAAGGAATTCTATTTGAACACAACTAGCAACACTAAAGCTGTAGGTTTGATTCCCAGGGAATGCATGAATTGAATAAATGTAAACTTTAAATGCGATCACTTAATTTGGATAAAAGTGCCTACTAAATGCATAAACATAAAACAGTTGAGAGGAGAAACAGATGAGCATAAAGAAATGTTCTTTTAATACAACTAGCAACCACAAGGTTATGGGTTTGATTCCCAAAGAATGCAAGAATTAATAAATTGTACGCAATAAATAAATGTAAGTTTCTTTGGATAAACGTGTCTGCTAAATGCATGAATGTAAAAACAAATGGTGAAGCAGGAATGAGAGGAGAAACAGATGAGCAAAAAAGGAATTCAGCCTCACCCTGGAAAACTGACACTAAACAAACATGTAAATACAGCAAGACATTCATTGTCAACATGAGCACATCTACTCACTGTCTGGATGACAGCAGGGCAGGCCGCGGGGGAGGATGTGACATGAAACTTCCTGAGACGCTGATCTCAAACACACGAGTGGCATGTCAACCAGCTCCCATCCCAGATAAGACTCATCGGAATGCCGGTAGAACGGCTTCAGAATCTCCGCCAAGCAAACATCTCATCTATAAACAAACACTCTCACTCACCACCTAAATGAATACATCAAAATTTGATGGAGCGGCCATGTTGCAGATCCAGGACCCACAGCGAGACACGCCATGATACAATGTATACCAGCATACATGAATAGATAAAGATGTTTTTGGGATTTGACACAGGCACGACAGGGAAACACAAAGGCATACATGCTAACCCAAGCATTCTGACCCAGTAAACAGAGAAGATTTGAGAGGTGGAGTACACAATCTCAGTTTCAAAACCGTACAAATCACATCAAGTTTACTGAAAATGCAGGCGTTTTTCGTTCTCGTAACACGCAGCAACTGCACGAAAGAGCATCTGCTTTGTGCTGACATTTCAATGCAAGATAGTTTATTGTGCCCTGTCGCCCCGCACATCAAAGGCAGACGTCGCCTTTAAATGAAGTCGCCCAAGTGGCGGAGCTTTTTATTAACTTCCAATCAATAAACATGCAGTCGGGGCGAGAGGTAATCAGGAAACACTGCCAAATAAGCTGACAATGAATCAAAGCCGCTGCTCGGAGGCAACAGCAAAATCCTAACAAGCAGTTTATTACCGGTAGCTGTTACTGACATTAGTCAAAACCAAGAAAGATAAAATAGAATAAGGAATGTGATGCTGGGAAAGCGCCCACGGGCTGCGTGTTCCTCGCATGCTCTTGATAACTGCACGCCTCCTCTTTGATATGATAACAAATATAAATTGTTTAAAAACATCAAATGCATGGGAAGTCAGGGCCCACACTTCTATGGAACAGATGCAGTGGCGGACGAAAAACTCAAGGTGCTGAAAGTTTGTCTATATGGGGCGATTAGCTGCTTTTCTGCAAACGTTTCCTTTTGTTTTTAACAGAACCTCATCAACTGGTCTAGAATTGCTTTCTCAAACCAATCGACATTTACTAAATGCATAAATGTAAAAGATAGTGAGGTGAGAATGAGAGGAGAATCAGATGAACATAAAGAAATCCTCTTTAAACACAACTAGTTACCCCAAGGCTATAGGTTCGATTCCCAGGGAATGCGTGCACTAATAAACTCTAAACTTGAAATGCAATAATTTGCTTTGGATAAAAGTGCCTACTAAACGCATACATGTAGAAAACACAAGGAAGCAACACATGAGCATAACTAATTTCTCTTTAAACATAACTAGCAACCAAGTTTATGGGTTCGTTTCCCAGGGAACACGTGAACTAATAAACAGTAAACTTTAAAAGCTATCATTTGCTTTGAATAAAAGTGCCTGCTAAATGCATAAATGTAAAAAAGACGTTAGGAGAAACAGACGAGTACGCACAAATAGCAACCTCAAGGTTATGGGTTCGATTCCCAGATAATAAAAAAATAAATAAAAAAAGATGAGAGTTGAAGCAGATGACTGCTAGGGTGTTCTGGGCACTTGCTATAGCATTGCTAGGTGGCTTGTTAGGGTTTTAGGGGTTCTTTCAAATCACTAAGCCTCAAAGCTCGCATACAGTGGCGGTCGCGATAACCCTGTACAGTATCAACAATAATAATAGTGATGCATGTCTTAGCAAACACAAATTTAAATCGTCAGCCGTACACTGTAAAATTAAGGGTTGTTGAGTGCCCGGTTTTAGCAGACATCAGTTCAACAAGTCCATAAGTTCTCTATACATTCTGGCATAAGGTATGAGTATCTCTGCTGGTGTGTCAGACAGCGTGAAGGGCTTGTAAAATTTACTCCAGGTTTAACATCAGGTGAAGGGGCAGCTTGAAATCAAGCCTGCTCTTGTTCAGGAGTTTGTTGTTTCAATCCCGGGCTAAACTGAAGCAGGAGTTATTAAAGGGCTGTACGGCGGATAGTGTGTGTGTGTGATCCATATGCCTCTGGTATACTAAGAAGATGCTACTGAGAAAAAAAAAATCTCATCCAAATAATTTTCTTGCCCTACAGGCAGTTACATGCAAATAAGAGATCAAAAGCATGTTGGATGAAAAAAAAGGCAGATTGGTGTGAATATCATCAGGCAGTGGACTACATGCATTGGAGAAAAATGATGCTGATGCTTACTGACCAGGTACAGAGAGAGAGAGAGAGAGGGGAGAAGAAAAGAGGACGAAGAGACGAAGAGAGAGAGAGAGAGAGAGGGACGGAGAGAGTCGAGGGAACGGGAGGTGAGGGCCGTCGCCTAGGGACGAGAGAGAGGGAGGATAGGCGAGGACGAAGGAGACGGAGGAGGAGAGAGGAGAGAATTGGGGAGAGAGACCTGAGGAGAGACGAGGAGCCACGGAGAGAGAGAATGAGAGAGAGAGAGGTAGAGAGAGAGAGAGAGAGAGAGGCAGCAGAGCTCTTCACATGAAGCTACAGCATCTTTGATCAGCACATACACGGACACCACTTTTCCTCGATGTAGGTTCAGCATCCCAAAGAAAGGATGTGAGACTTTTGAAAACACACTCACACTCATATATACGCTAACCTAACTATCTAAATGAGCACATATTAAAGACTTCTATTGCTTTCATTTAAAGCTAATAGCTACTAAACAAGGCTGTAAAGGACAGAAGTACAGTTCGTTCAGTTTATTATAATAATATAATAATATACAAAAACACTATAAATAAAAACTGACCACGATAAAAATAGCATTCCTGCTTACCTTTAATACAAAAAAAATGCAAACCTTAGTAAATATATAAAAAGAAATAATAAAAAATTAGATTATAAAAGAACATTTATCCTACAGGGAAATTTGTTAAAAGCATCTTCACAATATAAATATATATAAAACAATACATATTATCTGATCATGGTCAATATATATATATTTTTTTATTAAAGTTCAGAAAAAAAAAGTTCAAGAATTTGTCATTTCACTCTCTATTAAACCGTTAAAACTACTATCACTCACAGCATTAACTATTAAAAAAAAAGTGGTGTCTAAACGGACTGGGGTCTATAATGTTGACATAATAATAATAATAAGAAGAAATATTATTTATAAATCATTTTTACAATCAAAAATGTTCTGGGCTGCGTTTTGCAAAAGCATCGATGCTTAAGTACATCGTAGACCCTTTGGCACCAATGGAGCTACGATCAATAGGCTTACGATGCTTTTGGGAAATGCAGCCCTGGATGTTCTTAAAGAGCGCTTCTGACATATTTAGTGGTCTTAAGAGCACAATATTGTCTCTAAAGTATACCTAATAATATGTTAAGCTAAATCTGGTGATGATAACTATAGCTGCTGTTAACACACTCTTTTTCTCTCACACACCTGCAAGAAAAACGCATGCATTCAAATTATGTAACATTTACAATAGACACATTTAAGGCAAATAAATCTGATCATACGTTTTGTAAATTTTAAATCACAGACATATTCATTTTTTTTAGCAATTTGATTTTGAATTTTTATTTTATGTGTTCTTATTTTTTTTTCTGTTTAGTGTTAGAGTTTGTAGGTTTTCAGCACATCTGATGAGCAGATGAGAACGGGCCTCAAACACTGTATTGCTGTGACTATTGGTCCATGTTAATGGTCCATAAAACATGGCCTTGACCAGAGGTCACTGTAAATTCCATTACAACATCTTTAAGGACTTTCTAATATTTGCATATTTAATATCTGTTAAATATTTACACATTTAAATAGCCAAATATATATGAAAACTACACCTGATAAAAACGATTCAGCTCCAAAATCATGTGATTAATTGTGCCCTTAGAGTGTTTTTTAATTGAAAGATTTCTGCATGTTTAATTTAATAAGATGTACATTTGAAATCGTATTAATGTGATGTTCTAGGGCACAGGCAAAGCCAGTGTATGCATGCACACCAAAAAAGCGAGTTAATTTTACTGGAGAATAGATATTTGCTTTAATCTCTAAGGAGTCGTGCCATTTAAATCCTCCAGTCATGGCGTGTGAATGCCAGCTATCCAGAGCGGCGCGAGAGAGAGGCTTCATCCGGCTGGATTAGAGACACATGCAAACACACGGCTGCATTTTTAACACTGGTCAGCAGAAGCATTGAAAGCAATCCCCGCTGGAAGAGAACGGAAGGCTTCTCCATTGAACATGAAGCTTTTTCACCCTCTCTTTCTCTCTCTCTGCACCTTTCCGTGCCTCATTATTGCCAATCATTTGAATGGGAGTGCCCACTGTCACCTACTCTGTAATATGATTACTTCATGCACGAATTAGTATGTATATTTAATGCAGGATTTTCTTTTTTTTTATCCCTCTCTTCTCAATCTTGATGAATGCAAGGGCGAGGAGCGTGGCTGCCAGCGTCATGCTAATAAATGACAGCTGATTTATGCATCTGTATTCTTTTATTTATAAAAAATAGCAAGCCGTCCGATATTCCGATATTAATAATACAAGTGGATCCACTTTGATTAGGCCAGCGCAGCGAGCTGTGCATATTCAGCATTACAATTAAATCTTCTGATGTGAAATAGGAATGACACGCTAATGAAGCGAGCCAGCGAGCCTGAACCAAGACTGTCCAACATCATTATGGGATATCTTAGATGAAGAGTAATTACGCGCGGAACACTGAAATGTCATTAAAAATCTTCAGTAAGTGATTTAACCCACTATTCCTCACTAATGCCAGACTGTTTTTTCTCCTATTTCCCCCTCCACTCCAGGCCGAGGCCGAACAGAAAGTTCATCTTCAGAAGTTCTGGATGAAGGGGGAAAAAATAATATGCAGGGACTTAAGAGAGTGATACAATCGAGTGTCCTAATTTAATTTTAATTCGGTACTCTATACTGGTGGTAGGTAATTGAAATCATTCTTTAATAAATTCTGATGAATTGGCAATTAGGTCGTGGTCTGTTTCCCGAGGTCGGCCTGAAATTGATAGCGCTGGTCCGTGAGCGATATTACTCAGGACTCTTTTGAATATCAAATCTCATATTGTGATATAGATATGTGTTTAATAGATGCTCATTTATTTGATTAGACGCTTAATCTGATTTCTGTCTGATTTGCAGCAAGGTCTGAAATCCCCCCGGACCATAAAAATGTCAAATGTATACATTATTAGTGTTATTAAAAGAGCATGATTCAAAACAACTGTGCGAAAACTTCTGACCAGTATATGAATATAATTACGTGTCTGATGAAAATACACAATATAAAAATGATCAGTGTCAGCAAGAGTTTTTTTCTTTACTTGGAAGCTTTTGTGTAAAAATAATATCAATCCTCCTCACTTATAATTATCATTGTGTATTTTTGTACTATCTAAATAAAATCTGCTTTCTTTTTTATGATACATTTCTCTCAATTTCATCAATGCTTGTTGTTAACCCCTACATGTAATTACATTTCATCATTACATGAACGCCCATCATGCAAACAATTTTATCCTGTTTATTTTTTAGCCTGCACAATAATTCTCACATTTGAATCCAAATGGTGGTCTGCATCTTTAAGTGGCTCAGTGATCTGTGATATAATGTGTCGGGGGCTTTGTGGCGATGCAGAAAAGCAAATCAGTAATGGGGCCATCGTCAGCTGAGAGCAAGAGACGGGGTGAACACCAGCAACCCTGAGGAGGAGAGACAGAGAGAGAGACAGATAGACAGAGAGGGAGCCGTCCAACCCAAACGTGCCTTGCAGCCATGCAATTATTTTCTGCAGTGTGTTCCAATATCAACTCGAGAGCAATGCAAATTATTTAAGACACACTTTTTTAGGAGCTGCAATTATAATAATGATGATCTCAATTAGCGTTGCCATTGCCTCGGACTATTTAGCAGCCGATTCTGCAGCCGCAGGCGAGTCCTCAGTGCAGGAACACAATGTCAGGGCTGAGTGGAGAGGGACGCTTTTGGCCTCTGAATCTCTAAACCTAATCTTGATATATTTTCTTTTTCACAATAGCACATCTTTTTTGACACTTTTAGCTAAGAGACAACTAAATTAGGCTGTTGTATATGCAGACTCTCATATTAAAGATGCAGTCGACTATCATACACAATCATTAAAACAGGCCTTAGTTTATAGAAACAAACAAAATCACATATGGAGTAATGCACTGAATGTTAAAATGCACTGTTGTGAAAATATACATTAAATTGCTAACATGACACTAATTTGATCAAATCATTTACCTTAGCATGTCTGTTTAAGGTTATATCACATTTATCAACTTAGTTTTACCATTTTAAGTCGGTTAAACACTAACTTTGTGTGCATGATGTGCAAAATGGGACTTTTACATTCACTTCCATGTTCATCCGCCGAGAAAAATAGTACTACTATAATAAACATTTGATTTGTGCATTTAATACTTAATATATGTGTGTTAACAAAACTGGGAGCTCACTTTTATGCTTTTAAACACCGCAGAAAGTATCTCTCCACAGACTTCCATTGCAAGTGCAAAACATTTTATAGTGTGAAGAACAGGATGTGAAATAAGATCATTTAACACCCATGTGCATATTTGTCTTAAAGGTACAGTGCAATGTTTTTTTTCAATGTTAAAGGAATAGTTCATCCAAAAATGAAAATGTAATGGAAATGTACTCACCCTCAGGCCATTCCAGATGTAGATAAGTTTATTTCCTTCATTGTAACAGATTTGGAGAAATGTAGCATTACTTCACTTGTTCACCAGTGGATCCTCTGCAGTGAATGGGTGCCGTCAGAATGAGAGTCCAAACAGCTGATAAAAACATCACAATAATCCACAACATGACTCCACTCCATCAACTAGCAACTTGTAGCATTAAAAGTTGTATGTTGCTATGACGTGCACAAGAAAACCATAAAGGGACTTTTCACATTCACTTACATGTTCATCCACCTAGAAAAATAGTTTCTAAATAGTAAAAATAGTACCACTGCTAAATGACTTAGACAACTTAAAGCTTGTATAATAAACATTATTGCGCATAATATTTAATATAAGTGCTTTAACAAAAATATCAGCTCACTTTATGGTATTGAACACTGCAGAATATCTCATCCCATAGACTTCAATTGCAAATGCTTTATAAAGAATTATTATAGATAAATATTATCTATCTATCTATTATCTATCTATCTATACCACACATATATAAAATATTAAAAATAAAATTATAGATATTAAAGGTTCCGGGGGGTTTTAACAGGAGAAGAACCACTTTTAGTTCTCTAAAGAACCTTTCAGTGAACAGTTCTTCTTCTTCTTCTTCTTCTTCTTTCTTATTTTTTAAGCGTGAAGAACATTTTAAAAATCTAAAGAACCCTTTTCCATAAAACATCTTTTGCTTGATTTTATAAAGGACAAATGTAAATTATTTTCTCTGCTAACTAATATATTTTGATGTACGTTAAACCCAGAACAGTCTTTTTTTAAATCAGTAAGGAGTACAAGCTATTTTTATTAGTGGACTAGGACATTAGTAAATGTGACACCTCTACCTAAAGAACAAAATGTATGCTGACCTATTTCAGCTTTCTCAGTTCATGTGGAAAAGGCTTGCACCGCTATCCCATTCTTTTATTCATTGCTCTGTAAATACCTCCACTTTATGAAAAGCAGCGAATGTGACTCACGGATACCTCTAACCACAAGCCATTATTATTTCATGGCCTTTGAAAGAGGGGTCTGTAATGTGGCTCACACTTTAATGTCTGCGCTCACTCTGATGTTGTGTGGTACACAGCGGCCCTTGTTGCACGTCGTATACCATCCCTCACTTGAATTCACAAACACTTCCAAGTGCATAAAAAGCATGGAAGAATAGTGTCCTGAGAGGTAGTGCACCGCGGAAACTGCTGGAGTAACTGCAGCAGACCGGCATAGGGGGGGGTTTTGATTGGGCAAACCTAAAAAATCCAAATTCTTCTCAGTGACCAGTGGAGGACCTGCTAAAAGATGGATTCTCAGGGCCCTGTTAGCTCGGTCTATGTGGTAAAGTCGAATCCCTTCAGAGTAAAAGGCCACTGACGGAGCGGCCCATCAGTCAAGATAAAACTGTTACGCATTAAAATGAATGCCGGGTCACACCAGGGATTTGGGTTCAATCACGGCCTGCCTGAGCACCTGCTCGTGACTTTGACAAGTTTGCTTTTACTATTTTATGCGCCTTTTATAATTTTTTTGCAAATTCGTGGTCAACGCATTTCAATTTCAAAGGCAGAAATGAGGTTAAATCACATCTGTCTGCGCTGACCCCGAGTAAAACGTGCCGTTTCCTTGGGAAAATGGTTCATTTGTTTGATCAGAGTAAAACCAGGATAAGAAATAAGATCATTTAACACCCACATGCATATTTGTCTTAAAGGTACAGCACAATTTATTTTGTTTCAATATTAAAGGAACAGTTCACCCAGAAATTATAATTTACTCACCCTTAGGCCATCCAAGATGTAGATGAGTTCGTTTTTACTTCAGAACAGATTTGGGGAAATGTAGCATTACATCACTTGCTCACCAATGAATTCTCTGCAGTGAATGGGTGCCGTCAGAATGAGAGTCCAAACAGCTGATAAAAACATCACAATAATCTTAATCACATAATCAATAATCACAATAAGCTGCATATTGGTAATACAAACAAATCCATCAAGATGGTTTTAAATTCAAACCATTGTTTCCAGAGTTCATAAAATTGGTTTCTCCAGTTAAAAAGTGATCTCGTCTGAATCAGGAGAGAAATATGCACAGATCAAGCACCTTTTACAAGCCTAAACAGTCTGAAACAGTTCTAAACCAATATGTTGGTGGATTTTGATGTAAGGGGATGGACTTTTTCACTGGAAGAATTGTTATTACGGATTATTTTTCCGTATATTTTGCCAGAAGTGATGGTTTAAAGTTAAAAACAGTGTTGCCAAGTCCGCGGTTTTCCTGCAGAATTGGGCTACTTTAACACTGTTGCCAAGGGTTGTTTTTAATGCCCGCGGGTTTAAGAGACCCCAATAACATGATATTTATCCCCTAAAATGTGAATTTGAACCCAAAAACGTGTATTTTACCCCCAGAATGCAATTTTTAGCTGGGGACCCCCCTCAAAACGGGATTGGGGTTGTTGGATAAACAATGGGCGGGTTTTGTTGTAAAAAACTGGCAAACCTGGTTAAAACAACTTAATGATGGATGCAGCTTTTCGCTTCACGAGACATTAATTGATGGGCTGCAGTTGTGTTAGTGTTATGCTTTTATCAGCTGTTTGGACTCTCATTTTGACAGCACCCTGCAGGGAATCCATTGGTGAGCAAGTGATGTTATGTAATGCTAAATATCTCCAAATCTGTTAAACAGACTCATGTAGGCCTACATCTTGGATGGCCTTGAGGGCGAGTAGCCATTTTCAGCAAATGTTCTCTTTTGGGTGAACTGTTGCTTTAAGATTCTTTTCTCCTACACGAACTTAAAATGCACAGACCATTGAAAGTATGACATCTGTAGGTTTAAACGTCGATCTCGATGTTTTAAGGGTCTGAAATTTTGCCTCAAACAATAGCGTGAGTTTGGGGCGGGACTATCGGTTGGTTTCATTACTTTCATTAATTATTATAAATCCTAACTGGTTACAAAGTCGCTAACAAAGGACTCGGCGACTGGCTATACGCGCGCTATGCATTATTTCTGGGAAATGAACCGTGGTTTCAGCGTTAAACTAAACACGCTGCAGCTCAACAGGGGGCCAAAATCATAGCATATACGCATGAAGATGTGCCGTTTCCCCCTCAGAGGGCCAGACTGCATCCAAAATAGCCTTTTCAAGTAAGTTGCGCCGGGCCACGCTCTCCTCAGATCAAAGCCGAGGACAGAGAACAAGGGCCGCGTCCATTACGCGCACCTCTGGCTCCCCTCGACCTCGTCTAAACAACACTCGAGGTGCCGAGAGCCGGAACAAAGCCGTGTAAGTCGGCTATTAAACTTTTATTGTTTTTTTCCCCGCCTCTCTTTTCCGAGCTGTTTTTGAGTTCCAGCGATGAATTCCTCCACGTTGCATAAAAGCATAATGCAGCCCCATTTCCACAGGCTGAACTTTGTAGAATAAAAGATATATGTGTACAAAAAAGTAAGAATTCCCTGATGTTGGAGGTAGACAGTTGCTTTTCAAATCCTAGTTTTGGTCCTTTATTTTATTTAGCAGTGAAAAGCCATGAATACAGAAAAGAATGACGGCCGTTACAGTTCTCAATCGTGGCGTCTACTCTCGCAGAAATCCGTAACATATGGACACAGTACACGGTAATGAAAAGTATCAAAAAGGAGCCTCGATTCGAAGGAAACGAAACCAAACGAAGAGTCAAAAACAACCAAAAAGGTATTCACCAATTACATAAACATGTTTTTTGCTACAGTCTCAATTTACTGTATACATAGGGGATCATATTCCCGGAGAATGATAGTTATTAGAAAGGATACATGACTCAACTGCCAGACGTAATGCTTCAGAACGTATGCACAGAGGTACAAGCAATAAATACACACATTAGGAAAAGCCTTACAGCTACGCAACGCAGATGCAGGAAAAGCAGGTTTGCTATTCTTAGCAAGCAATGAGAGAACAGTAAAAATTCATGAAATTCAGGAGGAAAAAACACTGATCTTTTTAGCTTAGAAAAAAAATGTCTGGTAAATTAATGGGTCCACCAACATTTTTTTTTGTATCTTTTTACATAATATGCACAATTATCAAAATACAGACAAAATCATCCCAGAAAAAAACCCAGACAATCCTAAAATCTATTGAAGGAGACTGCCGATCTGGAGGTTCTTCTGGTATTATGTGCAAGCAACTATTTTAGACATTTTTTTAAATGTTTTTACAAAACCCATGCAAACTCTACAGGTAATATGCATTCTGTGGCTGAGAGTTTCTTTCGTCGATCATCATCTCCTCCCGGAAACAGTTTAGCTGAGGTATGCACACTTTATGCATTTAGTCCATCAACATCATCATCATTCTGACGTTTTATTATACGTGTTTATTAATTCTTATTTCCAGTCCACCAAATGAATTGACATGCATTTTTTAATAACACAATATCCCCTTACAGGTATTTTTACATATTCATTCTACAAATGTTCTGAGGACAAACTAGTTCAATGCAAACCTTCCACATCTGCCTTAGGGAATGTAAACTGGCGCTTTTGGCGACGTCCTGCGTGAATCGGGAGGAAAAATGTGTCGTGGCGTTCTAACGATTCGTGCAATCTGCCATTTTTTCGCGTTGTGAAGAGGTAGAAGCCTTTTTTGGATAAGTGGGAGAACCCTTTTTGTATATTCTTATTCAAAGACGCTGCATCCTTATATTTGGTGCCATAAAATTATTATGAATGTCATCTTCAAGTCAATTTGCTGACTCCAGCAAAGGATAAGGGATACGCTTTGTTAATGGATCCAGCTTCGAGTCTATTGTGTGTGTGGTGTGTGGTGTGTGTGGTGTGTGTGTGGGGGCGGGTGTGTGTGTGACGAGGAGAGAGACGAGCGAAGTGGAGAGAGAGAGAGGTGTTGGTGTGCTAAAACTAGCAGCCAACCCTTCGGTTTGCACGAAACGGGAACAACTGCACAGTATGTTTCACACACAGAGAGAGACAAACTTTGACATTATTGGTTACAACACAAAGCAGTTATCCGTTTCAAATGGGGTTTCTGCATTAGAGAACAATCAAAGAAAGAGAGAGAGAGAGAAGAAAAGGAAACAGGCTTTGTGTTATTTTCATCTCCATCCGCTGTATAAGAAGAGGCAGAAGTCTGTATAACTTTGGTTTGACTGAAAACAGAAGCAAACTTTAAAGCAACAACCGCTTTTCCTCGATGACATCAGCAACGTTCAAATCAAAGCGTTTCACCTCAAATAAATGGTTGCTACTTATACACCATACATGGTCTAACCCATGATCCAACACCAGCTGTGTCTATATAGCCATGAATTATACAATGAGTCTGAATCAATGGAGCAAAGCAAACGTCCGCTGGAAAAGGATTCGTCCTCTTCCTGTCATGGCTCTGTTGTTTGCTTTTACAATATAACCAAGCCACATCATTTCATATCGACTTGAAATCATGAATTTTTTGGCTTCACTAGATATCTTAAAGTTTGGTTACTATATTTTCGGTTTCGGCTCTGAAGAAACTGACGGATATAAGACATGACACGTGGACAGTCACATGACCAGTACATTGCCTAGTAAAAACGATGACAAGATGGCTACGCAAATCATACTAGCAAAAAAAAAAAAAAAAAAAAAAGAAGTAAACGTTTTCTGCACTTTCACAACTGGTGTTTTGGTCATTGATCATTATGCTGCTCTCTCGCTCTACCCGGACCACATGACGGTCGCTGAATCGAGGTCTTCCCGTTTTATTTGGGGTCGACCGACATCACGAGGCCAGAGCGAGCGCTCCGTCTGTCGATCAAATTACATCAAAATCATTTTCTCTTTGTACAGGGCTAAAGGAGACAATCCCAGAGGTTATTCGAAGGTAGTTAGTGGAAAAAAAATCTTCTCTTTGTACTAGTTAAAGTCACAGAAGACTGACCAAAGAGGCTGGTGGCTTCTGTCTAAGCTATTGGCCGTTGATAGTGTTGGCTTTGGTTTCTAGCTGTTGCCTGTGACTCTTTGCAGGTAGACAAAGCTTTAGAACAAGGAGGTAAAGAGACTAGAAGAATATGCAGAAACGCATCTTTTTCTTTCGTGTTTTTCCTCTCAGCAGTTGCGACCGAATCACATTTCACGTTTTCAGCAAAAACGGAGCTAGTGAGACTTGAGACCTACTTTGTGTACTTTTTTTGGACGGCTGCAACAGTCTTGATACCTTGGTTGTGTTACTGATGTGATTTTAAGAAATGCCATTTACAGTTGGTGGTGCCGCAAACATGACTCGAAATTAACGTAAGCTACGTCGCGGGAAGAACGAAACACCAATTTAGGGTGGGGGGCAAAAACAAATTAACAACAACAACAACAACGAAAAACAGCTTTTTTTCCTTTTTACATTTTTGTCGACATACAGGCAGTGACACTAATTTTTGATACTACTCATGTGCAAAAAATAACAGAGCAACAACTTGAATTGAACCAGCAATTGCATCTAACACCGACGACTAATGTGGCTTGGATATTCACAAACTTAAAACTTATTTTTTTGGCAGTATATGTGGCCGTTGGCTTTCTACAAAACGGACTCGCTCCCGTTTCACTTCTGTCTTTTTTCAGTCCGTGAGCCTCGTGTTCGTTGTGTGAGGTGGCCGAGCTGCTTCCAATGAAATCTTGTCCTTTTGTTCTTCCTTTTATGTTTGTTTTTAAACAGCAGACGTCTCATGTCTGTCCATCTGTGGTCCCTAAAGATCTGCGCTATAGATTTTCTTCGGGCCAGTCTCCAGATGCATGCTAAATAAATACTCCCGCCTGCTGCTTCCAGTCTTTTTGCGTTCGCGGTGGTTGTGGATTAGTTGAGGGGCGGGGCCTGAAAGGGGCAGAGCCCCGGCAGAGGGGTGGGGCAAAATAGTCATTCCAGATCCTCCGATAGGTTGCCCTCCTCAAGCTCCCGGTCATCATCCAGCTCAGGACTGTGATTGGCTGTGGTCACCAATGACATCGGACAGTCCTCGTCATCCATGTTAAGTGGCTCCTCCTTGACGTGAATTGGAGGCCTGTGTAAGCGAAAAAATGATCTGAAATTTAGAGGAAGGTCTGGTCAAACACGTAAAAGATTACACTAATACTGAAAAATACAGTACAATAATATGAAATATTATTAGAACATAAAATAACTCTTCCTATTTTTTTAATAGTAAGTGTAAATTATCAAAGGGATCAAAGCTGAATTGTTAGCATCATTACTGCAGTCTTCAGTGTCACATGATCCTTCAGAAATCATTCTAATATACTGATTTGGTGCTCAAGACACATTACTTATTATCAATGCTGAAAACAGTTGTGCTGCTTAATATTTTTGTGGAAACGGTGATTTTTTTCAGGTTTCTTTGATGAATAGAAAGTTCAAAAGTACAGCATTTAGTTGAAATATGCATTTTTTTGTAACATAAAAGTCTTTACTGTCACTTTTGAAAAAAGAAAAAAATATGAAATTTAATTGAATTAAAAGTTAATAAATGTATTAATTTCTTTCAAAATCTTACTGCCCTTGAACTTCTGCATGGTAGTGTAATAATAATAATAATAATGGTCTTAATAACAACAAACAAACAAACAAATAAATAAACAATATATTCAGGACCTAATAAAACAAGAAAGAGGTTTATTTTGCAATAATGACCATCTTATCCCACTTATTACTTATTAAATAAATAAATGGATATTAAATATGATTTAAGTTCAAATTATATTGTTAAATGAGAAGAAAAGAGAAAGGGAAACTAGTACAGCTAATAGAACATGTGGTTGGGGGTCAGTATATAGTTTCCCAGCGTTGCACAAAAAATATTTGAAAGCAAAAATGCAGCTACTGACCAATCAGAATCAAGTAAAAACCGCAACTCATCGACCACGCAAAAAAGATTAGACATGCGCATTCAACACAGCTTCCTTAACTCAAGATGTCCTTGTTTTCAAAGTCGCAAAAAAAAGCGTTAACAGCAATTAAACCCCGATTAATGAAGCACGTGTGGAACCGTTGACAGTAAAATATGCTCGCCGCTGAGAAGTTTACTGATGGCACCTGCTATTTAAAAGGGAAAAAAGGAATAGCTGCAGCCCCATTATAAATAATGGAGAATTTCTCATCCTCTCGCCCCTGGAGCGGGTGGGGCGTGGAGAGAGATTTGTTGGGTGGGCGGTGGGAGAGTGGAGCTTTTTTTTTTTATCTTGTTAATAGAAAGTGCAGGCCTTCGTTAATATGCAGGGGCCGTGGTGGCACTTCTCAAGTGAGGAGACAACCTGCAGCTAGACTCCACCATTAATCAACTTCAGACTGCCAGTTGCCTCGGACACCATGATCCATGTTTTTAACTCCAAATGGATGAATATCTTTACCGACTGTCAATAAATGTAGGGAGGAGGGTAAAAAAATGGTGAAAAAACTCGGAGCGGTTTGGCGAGGAGCAGCGTGATGCCGAAACGAGGGCGGAAGTAGGGTTACTAACAAGAATAATAACTCTGTCATACACAAACAAGGCTTAACATGATCTCGGGCCCTTGGCAGGGAGAGAGGTTTGTGCTACCCATGATAAATCTGACAAAACCTAATTATTTCTGACACGTCGGATGCATCAGGAAATCCCACTGGACTGGAGAGGAGAGAGAGAGAGAGAAGAGAGAGAGGAATCCTATCAACTAGGCTCTGTATTAGGCCATGTCTGGCTGCTCTCTCCTGGGTCGCGCTCATCAATGGCACGGGGAACTTTGAATATGAAAAGAATTTTAAAAGGTACAGATTACTTTAATATTTATAGCAAAATAGATTAATATTCAGATGTGGAAGCGTCTCCTGTACTCAGCTACGTGCGCTGGAGAGAAAGGGGGCGACTACGCCGGACCGCCACAATGATAAATTTCACACCCTCAAGAAATACCTGTGAATGCGAATTAAAAAGTTCTCCTTCCTTTATTAAAGCAATTAATTCAAGCACAATGGCATTTGGTCGTCAGACAATGTAACCTTGAGTAAAGATACGCTCTCGTTGACATGTCCATCGGCCATTACTAGTTATATTTCTTTTTACTAATTTGACAGTTTCACATAATTTTCATAGGTTTATGGAATTCGTTACTGGAATTTCCATTCGTTCTTATCATTTAACAGGCATTGATATAATGTTTGCAATCATCTATTTTGTCATTGTAACAAAATGGTGCTATAAAAGACGTTTTGGACTGTAACTGCTCATCACTAAAGTTCTTTCTTGTAGTTTTACAACTTTGTTGCAATTTTATACAATTCATCATTTGCATAAATTCACTCTCTGCCATTTTTACAATGATAATGGATGCTAAAATGTTCATAGACATCTATTTTGCCATCAAAAAATTGTGTAACTTTCCACCTGCCGCCTTTATATACAAACTGACAGACACTTAAGGGATATTATGTAGCAACAAATAATCAAGCTTTAGTCTTCAAACAACATCATTTTGGGATTTAATGCAATCACCTGTGATTGCATAAGTTTTTGTCATTTTAATTTGTCTTAATCTTCTGCTCATTACTAAAGTTCATTTTCACAGTTTTTCTTTGCCAGAATTTTATGCAGTTTTCGTAACTGTAATTTTTGCCTTTTTGTTTATGTAAATGGTTCATTCTCATAATTTCTCTGCAATCTCAGCCAAAACAATGATGCTACAATCTATTTTGGTATCAAAAAGTAGTACATAGAATGTTCACCTGTGATTAAAAAGATATTTGTCATTGTAATTCACCATGTTTTTATTAGGTCTTATCATTTTACTGACACTAGAGCCATAAAATTGAAGCTATAATGTTAGTAAACATCCATTTTGTCATAATAATGTTTGATAGGGCTATAAAAGAGACCGCTGACCATCAACGCTCACCTAATGTTCCACAGGCCACATTTATCGTACAATAACAAACAGATATACTTAAAGATATTACGGCGAGACAAATGATCCCGGTCGGTCCGACGTTCCACTGGCCATTAAGCTCGACACAGGCCTTTACTCCTAATGTGAAGAAGCATGGCTTACAGCTTTCATTTGCATTAATTATAAATCAGCGGAATGCGTGTGAGGTCGGAAGAGGAAGGAGAGAGGAAGAGAGAAATGATTAGTCCTTGCCGTCCCTTCTCCACTGTATTAAGATGTCAGGATGAGTCATTTTGTGTTTAATGAGAGGCTGGCATGAGAAAATCTGGAGCCGGAGTCTGTGCCAGTCTGTGTGTGTGTTTGTAGACACTGCCACAGCGCTTGAGCAAAGACACTTCCCATGCTCCAAACGATCAGAGACAACTATGACTGCAAACACTACCAATTTCAAGCATGTTTGTGCAAGTGTGTTTTATTACATGGTTCTCTGGAAGGCTTGATTCTGATTGCGGTCGTTGCAGCACAGTGATTAATATTTATATTTATTCTTTAAATATATATAGATATATATCTAATATATTATAATAATTCGGAATTTGACTAAGTATGCTAAACATTAATATTGAAGGTTTTTATTGGCTTTTTGGCACAAAACCATTTTTGCAATAATGAATGCACATATGCCGTAAATTAAGGGAAATGAGAAATATTTAACCAATTTTACTTTCATAAAGTGACATATTTCAGAGTAAGCAATAAGCAAAATTGGATAAACGGTAAGTAAAATTAACATTTTCTCAAGTGAATCCATTGAAAATTCACTTGATATAAAGTGCATTTAAAAAAATAACAATGATTACGTTTTATTTCATGTCGAAAAAATTTTAGATTATCTTTGTATGCATGCATGAAAGCAAACAATACATTTTTTTTCCTCATACATGTGCTCATACACACACATCTAGTCAGACAGATGCCATTAATGCAACATGTTCAGAGAAAGGTTAGTCTAATTGTTCTGTTTCTCAGGAGACAAAATGTGAAAATGTTGTCCTCTTTAGCCTCTTCATTATTAAATGCAGCCCCGAAAAAGCCACTCGCAAAACATATTTCTTCCATTTTGAGCATGTAGAGGTCATGTAACAGGGACTTCACCTTTATTGAGCATTTATGTCTTAACGCTTCAGTCCAGAAAGAAAGAAAATATGACAGACGGACAGGCAGAAAGAGAGAGGGGGGTCTAAAAACACCAGACTTAAAGGTTCGTTATTAAAAGTTAAATAACCTGAGGGAGTGAATACACAGGGATTCTGTCTGGATCTCAGATTTGGCCCACTTCACACTGCTGTCCCACTTCTGAATCAAACACACTTCTATTAACACACATACACATTTCCAGAGCGCACAGTGTGTTTTTTAGCTAATAGGGTCTTTGGGTTAGCATTAGCAACTCTGTGCATGAAAATGCATGAAATGTGAGCGTGTGCAGGTCTGATGGCGTGCGACATGCTTCCCGCTGCCCTTAACGCTTGTGCTACTATCTTTGGCTCGGTAAACACAGCCATCCAGCATGAGTGACATCACTGATTAGGGCGAGCACATGTTCTATATCACCATTCCTCCGACCGGCACCACATTAATCTTTCATCAGCTTGTGCTCTCTCTCTGTCTCCTTCTTTCTCTCTGTGAGCCATTAAAAAAGATGGAAAGGCAAAGATTTTAAAGTAATTAATGATATAGTTAGCTGCTAAATATTAATAAGAACGGTCTTGCATAAAATATAACATCTAAACCTCTGCGATGTGGACAGTGGGGTAATTACAAGGGAATCTATAATTATGGCAGCCTTCACTTCTTACCTATTTATAGGTAAGAGCTGTAATCCAAGAACCAAATGTACACTTAACCTTCAGGTCTAAATTTTTTTTTTTTTTTTTGTATTCATATGTAATTTAAATGTAATTTAGGAACCTTGTGAATACTTAAACCACTGCTAGTTCAATGCAAAAAAATCTGGAATTTTTTATTAATTAATAAAAAAAGACAATATTAAATTTTTTGGCACAAAAAATGCTTTTTGCTATAATTTCAACCATTCTTTCCCTTAACATTTTATATATTTGGAACTAACTAACAGCAACATTAACTATTTTATAGTGTAAACTATAATGCTCCCCGGCATCCCTCAAAACCGAGGTAAATGAGCGTTTGCAACCTATTTATTTCCATGAAATGACATATTTTAGAATGAAACTGGATAAACAATGAGTAAGTTTAGTGCATTGAGTGAATTAGTTTTAAAGGCAATTTATGAATGAATTTAGAAATGAGTGAATTTAATTTAAACAATTTAGGATCCTTGTGAATACTCATACCACTGCAGAATCAGTGCTAAAAATCTGAAAGAACTTAAATAA
>JADLZN010011998.1:0-17878 GCA_018155175.1 Sinocyclocheilus anophthalmus | reverse complement strand
ATACCTTGGCTAGCTGAACTAAAAGTTTTTTTTATGTCTTATTTAAATTTAAAGTAAGAAAATGTTTTTTATGGTTGTAATTTTTTAGTTGACAATGAAAAGCGCTCAGTGTATCTCACCTTCTGGGAAGAACCAATCAGCATGCTGGATAATGGGCTCAATGATCCCCACGATCTGCAGCGAGACTGTGGTCATCATCTCTGTGCTGTTCCTGAGAGAACAGTGAGAATTCCATCAGTGATTCCTTTCTCATATGACACTGATGGTGTGTGATTGTGTTGTGTGTGATTATGTTGTGTGTGATTGTGTGTGTGATTGTGTGTGTGTGATTGTGTGTGTGAGTGTGTGTGTGTGTGTGTGGTTGGATGAGTGAGTGAGTGGTTTGGGGGGGTTGGTTGTTGTTTGAAAGGTGTGTTGGTGTGTTGTGTTTAGTGTGTGTGTGGTTGTGTGTGTGTAGTGATTGTGTGTGTGTGTGTGTGTGTTGTGTGTGTGAGTGTGGGGTGTGAGTGTGTGTGTGTGTGTGTGTGTGGTGGGTGAGTGAGTGAGTGTGTGTGTGAGTGTGTGTGTTTGTGTGAGGTGGTGTGTGTGTGTGGTGTGTGTGGTGTGTGTGTGTGTGTGTGTTTGTGTTTTTTTGTGTGTGTGTGTGTTGTGTGTGTGGTGTGTGTGTGGTGTGAGTGTGTGTGTGTGTGTGTTGTGAGTGTTGTGTGTGTGTGTGAGTGAGTGTGTAAGAGTGTGTGTGCGTGTGTGTGTGTGGGTGTGTGTGTGTGTGGAGGTGTGTGTGTGGGTGTGTGTGTGTGATGAGTGTGTGTGGGTGTGAGTGTGTGTGTGGGTGTGTGAGGGTGGTTGTGTGTGTGTGAGTGAGGTGTGCATTGTGTGTGTGTGTGGTGAGTGTTGTGTGGGGTGTACCCCTCCGGATGCGCCCACATATCAGCATGTTTTGGCCCCAGAACAATGCAATGTGTTTCCCTGGACGTCATTGATTGTAATCCCTGATACGCGTTCACTTGCAAGAATTTGATCAATACCTGGAAATCAAACGATAAAAAAAAAATATATAAAAATTTAAATTTTAAATTGAAACTGTTAAATTATAATAAATGGATACGAATGATTACAGTATACTAAGATGTGTTTCCTCCATTTACTTCTTTCTATTTCGCTTTCCCACCACACAGCTATTAGACATAATTAACTTATATACCATAAATAATTAAAATACTTTACTATATTAATGCACATTACGTTTTTTTTTAATATTCCTATATACTATGTAAAATGATATATTATATAATACTAAATGTATATATATGTATACAATAACATATTTGTGATTATTATGTATATAGTTATTTTGAATTACAACAAAACCTTGAATTGTTAATTTCGTTCCTATATCTTTATAACAGTGTAAGATGATTTTATGGCGATAATCTTGTACAACTAAAATACTATTGTATCCAGTGCCAAATACTTACGCTCGATCGAAGTAGGACTTTAACCGGCGGGTGGTGAGCAGACGGTACCTCATGGCTGGAGTGGCCGATAAGTTGCTAGAAAATCAGTGAGGTAGGTTTTTTTTTCCTTCTGGAGTTTCACACACACCGACGACACTACCCTTGCCGGGGGGGTCTTGCCGCGGCAGGGAAGGGGGGGGTCGGAATGGCGGCCACGCACCAAAGGGCCAGAACAACAAACAACAAAAACATTGTGACATTTTTTGCACATTTATTAAAAAAAAACCGAATATCACCGGCCGAATATCAAAACCCTTTGCCAGTATTTATAGACCACCCTTTTGATCTAATACCGCCCTGATCTTGTTGGACAGATGCCAAGTTTTTCACACCTGGATTTGGGGCTCCTCTGCCATTCCTCCTTGCAGATCTCTCCAGTTCTGTCAGGTTGGATGAAACGTTGGTGGACAGCCATTTTTTTAGGTCTCTCCAGAGATGCTCACTTGTGTTTAAGTCAGGCTCTGGCCTGGGCCATTCAAGAACGTCACAGAGGTTTTGTGAAGCCACTCGCTTGTTATTTCGCTGTGTGCTTAGGGTTCATTGTCCTTGTTGGCGGTAAACCTTCGGCCCAAAGTCTAGGTCCTGACACTCTGAGAAGGTTTTTCGTCCCGGATTCCCTTACTGGCCGCATTCTCTTCCCTCGATTGCAAACCATTCGTCCTGTCCCTGCACTGAAAACACCCCCACGCATTATGCTGCTACCCCATCTTCACTGTTGGGACTGTATTGGAAGGGTGATGAGCAGTGCCTGGTTTTCTTTACACATACCGCTTAGAATTAAGGCCATAAAGTTCTATCTTGTTCTCATCAGACCAGATAATCTTATTTTTCACCATCTTGGAGTCCTCCATGCGGGGCTTTCATGTGTCTTGCACTGAGGAGAGGCTTCCGTCGGCCACTCTGCCATAAAGCCCCGACTGTGGAGGGCTGCAGTGATGGTTGACTTTCTACAACTTTCTCCCATCTCCCGACTGTGTCTCTGGAGCTCAGCCACAGTGATCTATGGGTTCTTCTTTACCTCTCTCACCAAGGCTCTTCCCCCCGATAGCTCTTTTGGGGGCCGGACGGCCAGCCAGAAGGTTCTGGTCGTCCCAACCGGGTTCTTCCATTTAAGGATTATGGAGGCCACTGTGCTCTTAGGAATCTTAAGTGCAGCAGAATTTTTTTTTTTAACCTTGGCCAGATCTGTGCCTTGCCTCAATTCTGTCTCTGAGCTCTTCAGGCTTTTCTTTGACCTCATGATTCTCATTTGCACTGTGAGCTGTAAGGTCTTATAAAGACAGGTGTGTGGCTTTCCTAATCAGTCCAAGCAGTATAATCAAACACAGCTGGACTCAAATGAAGTTGTAGAACCATCTCAAGGATGATCAGATGAAATGGACAGCCCCTGAGTTAAATACATGAGTGTCACAGCAAAGGGTCTGAAATACTTAGGACCATGTGATATTTCAGTTTTTTTTTTATAAATCTGCAAAAATGTCAACAATTCTGTGTTTTTCTGTCAATGTGGTGTGCTGTGTGTACATTAATGAGGGAATAAAATTAACTTAAATGATTTTAGCAATGGCTGCAATAATAACAAAGAGTGACAAATTTAAGGGGTCGGATACTTTCCGTACCCACTGTATATGCAGTATAAATATTTGTATTTGGACTCACTTGAAGTTGTTGCTGTTCGCTGTAGGAAGTTTCTCACAGGTCGATAACAACGCCTGCAGACGCTTGTCCTGATCCGCACTACTGCTGACACACACCCACACACCACACAACCACACTCACACACAGACACACCACACACACACACACACCCACACACACACACACAACACCCACACACACACAGACAACATCCGACACACACACACACACACACACCCACAGCAACCCACACACTCACACAGACACAAACACACACACACACACACTCACACTCACACTCATTCTCACACACACACACACTCACTCCCACAGACACACACACACACACACAAAAAAAAACACACACACACACACAGACACACAACCACACACACACCCAACCCGTCTCACAGCACGACGCCAACACACACAACACATCCACACTACTCACACAGACACCCACACACACAACACGTCACGACAAACACCCACCCGCACAGGACACACACACAGCAGCAACACGACCACAGACACACACACACAGAGACACACAACACACACACACACACACACATCACATACACACAACACATACATCACATACACACACACACACACACCACCCTCCACTCCCACAACACACACACACACACACACAGACCTGTATAAATACACACACACACACACACAAACCAAACACACACACACCCACACACCACAACACACCAACAAAACCATAACACACACACAACACACACCCACACACACCACACACACACACACACACAAACCCACACACAGCACACCACACACTAATAACTACACGAGCTCACTCACAATTACTGTTAAGACTGCTAATTTCACTTTCACAAAATCACTTTCGATTCCTGAACTCCATCGTTACAGGTCAAAGGTCACATGGGTTCGGGCCCCAGAGCTCACCAGGTATGATTTCAGAGCACCTTGCGCAGCACACACACACCCACCCACTCGTGTTAATTTGTCAGCTATTTCAATTTTAGTCTTAGTCCGTTGTTAAATGTCCTTGTCCTGTTTAGTCAACCTTTAGTCATGTTTTTTGTTTAGTCAAGTTTTAGTCGACTAAAAGTCTCAACATTTAGTCTAGTTTTAGTCCAAGAAAACCTGAAGTATTTTAGTCTACTTGACATTTTAGCAATAGTTTATTATTAATTAACCGTACAGCAGTTTTGGCAGCCATTTTTAATTTAGTCTTGGTCTTACTCAAATGTACATTTTAGTTTTCATATTTAGTTTTTGTTCAGTCAAGGTTAGGTCAACGAAATATATGAGCGTTTTAGTCCGATTTTAGTCAATGAAATTGTCATTGTCTTATTTTTGTCATGCTGTATAACTGATCAAAATTAATTTTGCTCAAAATTATAATCATAATGATTGTTGTCATTTGAGAAATTTCCTTTTGCATTTCAGACATTGCACTTTCACCAGAAAGCACAAATCAATAGAATGTGGACACAAACATGGTGTATTTTACCTCATCTAGTGTACTGATTTATTATAGGCCATTTATTATAGAAATGAACACCAAAGACTTATGCACTCTCTCTGTCTACATTATGAAAACTGCTAAAACAAACAAAAAATATTATAACAGTGAAATTCCAAGTAATTCCAAATCGCAATAGCCTATGTTTCTCTATTAAAACAACAGCGGTCGAGTAAGTTGCTTTAATTCATCAAACATACGTGAGATCAGTCGTGACAGAACACAGACCGGCTGAGTGATGCTTTTATTAGATCGCTACGCTAAACTCAGCTTGGTGTTGCTGTTTTCCAGATCACCTGCGGGCATGGTTGCCAGATTGCTTAAAATACGCAAAACACCGGGAAGAAAATGTATCAATGTTACAGCGAAGCTCTGATTCGGGGATTAGAACTCTTGATATCTGGCAACCGCACTCATGAAAGCTCTCGTAGTAGAGGAGTCCGCAATAACATTTTGTAAAATAAAAAGAGGTTATTGGTAAAGTTTTTATGTTTTTGAATTAAACCTGGGCGATAAAATGGTATTGATATTTATCGACGGTACACCTTCTTCGATAACGATATAAAAAATGTTCGATATAGCGCACGATATAGGCACGTGCTATGAGTGACGCAGACAGCACACACAAACACCAACATGAGGGCTGTGCTGCCTGTGATGAGGAGATTGTATTAAAGAAGGAATATTAATCTTAAAATAAACATTTGCATTTGAATCCAAAAATAGTACAATCCAATGTTAGGTGTGCGTCAGGGAGCGTCATCAGTGGAGCGCGAGATGCGGTGATGATGTAACTAAGTGACGTTGTTGTTTAATGTTTTGTCAGTCTAGCCCACGAGACGCGCCGCTGCTGCGTTATTCATTCACAATATTAGAGAACTATAGAAGCTCAATGCGGAGAAGATCTTGATTAGGTTAGAACCGAAACCAAGCCATTCACACAGAACGCATATTCAGCGCATTTTTTAGACGGACAAATATGACTGCTGCACTCGCGTCTCACACAAGCGAGAAGATCTTAAACTTTTAGAAAACACGTCACAAATTTGTGGAGGTTTATTCCTTTTCACTGCATCTCGTATGTGTTTAAAGGCAATCTGCGTGATGGGCGCTTCGGCTTTTTGTATTAATCAATGCATAAATACGTGATGCTGTTTTGTTCATAATTGTTTATGCAATTTACGAAATTATATTTGATTTATATGAGTTAATTTAGACATAATGCACGTTTTTTATAGACTATTACTTCCTTGCGTTGAACATTTTAAATGTGCTGCATTATTTTGCTCATTGCGCCCTCCTGTGGCCTCGGGAGACAAGACCTATTTAATCTGCATATAAAAAATTAGAAATTAGATATTTATTTAATATTTTTATTGTGTTTGATTGTTAAAAAAAAAAAATTTGTTGTTTGTCTCAAATAAATTGAGTCATTCTCTCTGCTTTTTGTTTTCAAAAAGGTATAAAAAATGTCACTAAGTATCGATACCGAACGATATGAACACTGATTCGTTGAAATACATTTTTTTTTTGCCCTATTTTGATACTTTTTAGAAGGGTCTTGTCTTTTTTTTCGTCAAAGCCATTGCATGTTGATACAGTCATCAGCAGTATCATTATTGCCTCATTGTCGTCTCACTTATCATGAACACAAATCGTCGCAATGCAGCAGTTTTCCTCCTTGTGTTTCGTTAACGAAATGAACCTAACCTAGACCACTCACCACCTGCTCTGCGTTTAGGATCGACCGTCGTATGGTTATAATAAGCGGAGTGGGACATCTCACCCGCGATGGGGGGGCGTGAGGATCACTGATACTCCTGAAAGTCCCAGCACGCCCGCAGTCCCAGAGACTCCTTCAGCTTCTTCATCTTCGAGGCAGACGGACGACTCGAACAAACCCTGACACAACACACACACATCAACCCTCACTTTTATACGTTCTATGCATTTGTTCTCATGCAGAGGTGAAACCCGTGTTCATATTCTTTTTTTGAAACAGTTTTCACTACGCAACGAACGATAACGAACTCCTAAAGACATCTTTTGAATGACAGGAAAAATCTCTTACGTAAATCTATTGACATTTTCGCAACGATAAACCGAGAACGAAAAGTTAGGGTGGGACGATTTTGGGATGAGATTCATCAGAAGTAATCGCTGCGTGTTCTGAAGTTTAGATGCGTTCATATGAACCGGCGGGACAGAAGCTAACATACACTTGCTGCAGCAACGTCGCATACAACTTTCAAAATGTCAATATTTTGGGAGTAAGAAAAGAGCAACATAATGGATAAATCTGACGGACGCAAGAGAGAGCTCATCCAGGTCTGTTTTTCTGAAGCACACACAGACAGAACGCCTCTCACAAGCACGTGAGTACTCCTCTCCGCGTCGCATGAACGGAGATTCACACAAAATGAGTTTGATTGTCCGTTTTGATGATATTCACGTAAACCCAGAAGTGAACGTGTATCAGCTACAAGTGCATCCGTTGCAGCGTGCATGTTCGTTTAAGGACACAGCCTAATTTGATTTGCTAATTTGAGTCATTGATAATTAATCAAGCAACAACAGAAACAGAAATCACGCACTGCTTCTGACTGACACACTTTAGTAGCCCTAAAGATTATCTACATATATTTACAGCTGAAATTCAGTATGTCTGCTTGAAGAATGAAGAATAATGGTCAACAAGGTTGCTTAAAAGAATGCCTAATTGTTAGCCGATATAAAACCATTGGTATCTCTTAAAATAAGAACGCATGTTTCTTGTTCTTAGAGAACTGTTTTTATTAATTTGAACAGAAAGGCAGTGTGTTTGTCACGCAGTTAAATAGTGTCATCATGATACAACCTTATTACAAACAAACCTATATAATGAGTTTAGAGAATGCTAATAATCACTGTAACCTTAAACCCATTAATTTCAGGCCGACTAACTTTACTGTATAGATTTAGTCAACTAAAAGCTTATGATATTTAGTCGCTAAAACTAACTAAAACTAAACAGATATCAGATTCCTAAAAGTCATGACTCAAAACTAAATCAAAATGACACTGGTAGGAAACAGATGCAATAGGTAACACTGTCAAAGAATGTATACTTTATATATTTGAATATGTCAGTCAGTTTATCGTATGCTAATAGTGGACATGAATGTTCACCTCCTCCTGTTGCCGCATCCAGCAGCACGGTCACACACGAGCTTCGTGGGACAGCCCTCTTTCTCTCGCGCCGCTCAGAGTCAGCTGCTCCTCAACGTTTTCCCAGTAAACGGCTTCCTCCACCTCCCGACTCTGAAACCAACCACCAACGAACCGCGCTTTACTGACACAACAACACCAAACAGTCCATTTACTTACGTTAGGGTTTCCGATTATGAGCAACAATGTTAATAACGTGACCCTGCAGAGCACAAAAGCCTGTTAAGGTCTGCTGGGGATATTTTTGTAGCAAGGCCAACCTACATTGTATGGGTTCACAATTATAACATTTCTCAAATGTCATAGGATATTAAGTAAAGATCATGTTCCTGAAGATAGTTTGTAAATGTCCTACCGTAAATATATCAAAACTTAATGTTTGTTTAGTAATATGCATTGATAAGAACTTCGTTTGGACAACTTTAAGGGTGATTTTCTCAATATTTGATTTTTTTGCACCCTCAGATTCCAGATTTTTCAAATATTGTCCTATCCTAACAACCATACATCACTGGAAAGCTTATTTATTCATCTTTCAAATGTATAAATCTCAATTTTTACAAAATATCATAAATAAGATGTTAACTAAAAGAAAATCTTATATAATAAAAGGTTTAAATCAATTAATAATATCTTATCAATTAATCAAAAATTATATAATCTTGCATAACTTAATATGAATGATATCTTGCAATATAAAAAATTTATATAATGATAATTTTAATTAACAATTTAATTATATATAATAGTTAATTATATAATAATAATAATATAAATAAATACTAAATTAATTATTAATTTAAATTAAAACGCTATAATATATATTATATTAAATAATATTACAACATTATACTAATTAATTCCAATATTAATATAATAAAATAATATATTAATTAAAATAAATATATATATAATCCTAACTTATATGATACATATTTCCAATTTTTTATATTATAGTTCTAATTATTAATATTTAAAGAATTATTATAATATTATTATACTAACTTCATATTAAGATGAAATATTAGTAATGCATTATAATGATTTAATCATTAATAAAGGATTGAATAATAATAATAATTAGTTTTACATATACAATTACATTCTAAATGATTAAATAATATATAATTAGTTCATATATAATAATATTAAAATAATATGTGATTCCAGGTTTATTCAGCTCCTTCTTTTTCCGATTCTTCATGATTCTCACCCTGTTGCGCTTTAATCTGTGGCAGAACGTTCTGGAGCAGCTCCAAAGACTTCCTGTGGTACTCGGCCTGAACCTCGATCAGCTGAACAGAGCGACAGAAAGATGTTAGCGATAAAAAGGGCAGGCTGTTCATCTGAACGAGCAACACACTCACCGTCTGGAAGTAGTTTGCATAGTCAATTTCTTTGGCCATGAAACCATACATGTCCGCCGAGAGCTGATCCTGAAAAACATTGACATTAAACATGATGCTTCGATGTTGCATGTTTATAATATGCATTATGAATATGGTGCAGTCTGTATGCATGAAATAACAGAGAGAGAGCGAAGCTCCACCCACTCTACAGATCTCCATGCGATTGGCTGCCTCCTCCATCTCCTCCCGGAGGGCGTCGGCTTTGGCCCCGGTAGGCGTGTCCTTATTAGTCAGAGTTGAGGATTTGGACGACTGGTGCCACCTAGAAGTCAAGAGGAGAGAACAGCTCATAAAAACACATCTGCCTACTAAATCACCTACTAGATTTGACAAAATGTGCAGTATACAACCAATCACACTGCATGAGCTACTGTTTCCCACAATGCAATGCGTTTAACTTGACTGAACCAGCACGCCGATGGTTAATACATTTCATTTGCAAGATAATAACTCAATGTAAGTTGCATGCACATTGTGCAGTTTCAAATCTTATAATTACATTTTGCATGTTGCACTTTATATTTAAAATGAACTGTAAACATATTATATGCTATTATGTCTTTTCGAGGTGAAACATGTGCTAGAAATCACTAATTCTGTAGTAATTCTAAAGAGGTTTGCATAAAAAGAGTGCAAGTCTATGGGTTTGATGAGTGTGTGTGTTTCTCACCGTGTGCGAGCAGAATCCATGTCCAGTACCAGTTTGGCTAAATGTTTTCTTTGCTTCTGAATGTTGGGAATTTCAACCTTTGAGGAACCAGAAGAGAAATAAACAAAGAAACAAAAAACGTGTCAATTTGATTGCTTTTCTAAAACGTTTACACAAATGTTCATTAACGCATTATTTTTTGTCTCAAGCATGTGCACAGGGTTTCCAAAACTGGGGTCATGGGTGATGAGGGGAAAAATTGAATTAAATAAATAAAAAAAATAAAAATAAAAAATAAAAATTCATATTTTTGATTATTAAATGATACAATTCATTTATTTATTTTATTATTTATTTTTTAAAATAAATAATTGTGTATTTTTATAAAATAAACAAACAAGCAAATAAATAATTTTAAAATTAAACACGAAGCAAATAAAAACACAAAAAATATGAAATACTTTATTTGTTTACCTGCATGAATGTGTTGTTAACTGAAATATCTTAAAGTAAATATTTTAGCTCAAAATAGTTTAGCCTTTAATTATATCTTTGAAATACTGGATCAACCAATCAGCATCACAATCCAATCAGGACCACAGCTATCTGTTATTTACATTATTTCAATACATTATTGTGCATCAGAATTACAGTAGTAATATGCAATAAAGTTGGCCATAAAAAAAAATGAAAATGAAATGTGAGTGCTTTTTATTCTTGTGAAAGAGCTAGTTTATTTTGGGCAGGTTTATGTACCACAACAAACACGCACACAAGCACACACACAACACACACACACACATACACACACAAACACACACACAAGCACACACACACACACACACCCACCCAACACACATGCTCACACGCCGCACGCCAACACACACACCCTCACGCTCACCCGCACACACAAAACGCTCAAACACACACACACACCTACCCGCTCAACACACACACACACACATACACGCTCACACACACTCACACACACACAAACATACACACACAAACACACACACACACAACACACACACACCACACAAGCCACACACATGCTCACACACGCACACACACAAAACATACACGCGCACACGCACCACAAGCACAAACACACGCTCACACACACACAAAAACCACACATACATGCAACACACACACACACAACACAAACCCGCACGCACACACGCTCACACACACACACACGCACGCACACACACAACGGACACGCACACGCTCACACACACACACACACGCTCACACACACACACCCTCACACGCACGCTTCACACGCACACCCTCACACGCACACGCCCGCTCACCCACGCACACGCACACACAAACACTCAAATCCAACCCACACAACACACACGCTCACCCGCAACACACGCCACGCACGCTCACCCGCACACACACACATCACATCCACACACACACACCACACACGGCTCACCAGCACCACGCTAACCGCACACACCGCACACTCACGCACAATCACACACAAACACCCTTACAAACACTCACACCACTCACTCACACACAACACACACAAACACACATACTCACACACACTCTCTCTCACACACAAACATACACTCACACTCTTACACACACACACACAACCACGCTCACACACCTCAGCGAGAGTGTAATGGTCAACGAGTCGGCTCGATTATGGAGCTCCAACACAGGAAGGTCTTGAGCGAGGTCTGTCCTGGTTCTATCACAGATCTTCAGCATCGTATATACACACACACACCCACACACACCACCACACACACACGAAGAGAGCATAACATTCAGACCCTGAAAACGTATATTATCTCAGTGTTAAAGGTTCAGAGACGCTCTCTCACCCCAGCAGAGAATCGTCACCCAGAATCACAGCTCCTTCCACCAGACACTGAGCCAGAGACGTCAGAGGAAGCTTCTTCTGCTCACAAACAAAAGCACACACATCAGTAAATGCACACACTGTCCTAAAATTTATATAAAAATACATACACATTTTTATGAAAAAAAAAACCCCACTGAAAATGCAACGGTCCTCATGACAATTTCCAAAATAGGAGTAGTAGAGCCATCACAAATGTGATACTTTTAGTTTTTTTGTTTTCATTTTAATAGTCATGAACACTGCAATGAAATAAATAAATAAATAGATAAATACTATTCAATCAATTCAATCAAAAATTTTTAAAATGTAAAGAATATACATATTCTTTCAGACTGTTACTGAAAACTGTGTTTTATACTGGATAGTATTTATTTATCCTCAGTTATTCAGATTGCGTTAATTATAAATATATATTTATGTACTGCCTTTAACTGATGCTGATTTTTTAACATTATTTTTATTGTCTGGATACACACAGACAGGTCATACTGAATTTCTTTGTTAAATTATAAAACATGCATACACTCATACACATAAAAGCAAACCACATAAACACACGTTTTTTCTTGCTTTTCAAATATATGTGGATAAATCTCAAGAAAACATGCACAGACCACAGTTAAAAAATTGCTTGTGTTGCATTTATAAAACATGATATAAAAATGTTTTTTTAAACTAAGAAACTAATTTTAAATCTTAAAATATTTCATTTTAATAAATAGAATCAAAACAAAGGAAAAAAATGAGAAAAGCAAATATTTTTTCAATGCAAACAATGAAGGTCAGTTCCACAAAACCAGTAAATGTATTAAATGAATTCATGTCAAGTCATGAATTACATTTATGACATTTCAGTGACAAACCTCGCTTCATTCTGAGACGTGCAGTTCAGTCAGAGAGTCAGATGTTCAGTATTCGCTCTCACTGATTCAGTAAATGATTCATCTGATTGATTCAAACCAGTTACTCCTGAGCACAGGAATCGTTCTGAACAACGTATTAATGAATCATTTGTTCATGAATCGACTACACTGCTGGTTATTCAGCGTTATTTGTTGAATGAGCTTCATGACTTACTGAAGGCGAGCGGACGGACCGCTTGTCCACATCCCCCCCGCTGTACCCTCTGCAGACATGACGTCAATTCTATGAGGGCTGTGAGAATGCTTAACCAGCTCCAGATCGATTCTCTCACACACACACACATACACACTCAGATATGAACACACAACACATCATACAAACACAAACACACACACACACACAACACACACACACACACACTCAGAGATGAAACCACCACCACACAATACAAACCCCCAAACACACACACACCCACACTCAGATAGGAAACCCCACACCACATCATACAACCACAACACAACCACCCCACACAGATATGAACAACACAACACACACACAAAACAAACACGCACACACACCCCCACATCAGATAGCAACACAAAAACAATCCATACAAACACAAACCCCCCCAACACTCAGATATGAACAACAACCCACATACAAACACAACACACACAAACACACACACAATACTACACACAACACACACACACAACACAACACACCACACACTCGATCTGAACAAACATACAACCACAACACGCGCGCAAACACACAACACACACACGCGCACACACAACCACACTCAGCTCTGACAACACAACACACATACCCGACACACGCCCCACCACACACACGCGCACCACACCCCCCCACAGAATGACCACACCAACACACTCCCAAAACCCACACCCCCCACCCCCCCGCCGCGCGCACCCCACCCACACTCCGATATGACACACCTACAAACACACCCCCACCCACATGCGCACACAACACCCCTCTCGATCTGCCCACCCAACCCCCCTACAAACCCATCACACACCCCGCAACACACACACATCAGATTGACCACCAACACAATACAAACACACCCCACACACCCACCACCCAATCAGATATGAACACACACCACCACACCTCCAATCACAACCACACACACACACCTCCGATATGAACACCACACACCTCCCAACACACCCCCCACCCACGCACCCACACACAAACCCACTCGCTATGCAACACACACCACACACCCAACCACACCCTAAGATATGAACCAACACACATACACAACACACACACACCACACACACACACACAAACCACACACACACAAACCACACACACACAAACCACACACACACACCCCCTCAGTAGAAACACAAAAACACCAACAAACCACCGCCACGTTACACTCGCGCACACAAACAACACACCACTCATATATGAACACCACACACACCTACCATCCCCACCACACACACACACACTCCCACACACGCGCACACAACCCCCCGATATGACACACAACACACATACAATCACAAACACACACTTACACACACTCGATATGAACACAAAACACACCATACAAACACACGCCGTACACGCCGCACACACCACACACTCAGATATGAACACACCCCAACAACAACCACACACACACCAACCCACTCCGATATGACACACACCCACACAAACTCAGATATGAACACAACACACCATACAAACACACCACACACACACAAAAACCACACTCAGATAGGAACCCACACACACCTCAGATAGAAAAACAAACACACAAACAACACACGGCGGACACGAGCGCCACAACCACACTCAGATATGAAACCACAAAACACACATACCAATCACAAACACACAACACTCCGGATATGAAACACACCACACATAACAAAACACAGTACGTATGCGCACCCCACACAAACACACTCAGATATGAACACACAACACACATACAAACACACGTACGTATGCGCACACACACACACACACACACACACACCACACACGACCTGCTGCAGCTCTCACGCAGCACTCTGTCTCTTGACCTGTAGAGACACAGTGATCATTGGTTAGCGTGAGACACTGATCATGCTGGGACTCAACACGTGTGTGAGGAACGTTCCCCTCCAGCAGCCGGCAAACCAAAATATTTACACACAGAGAATCAGATACACAACCACGATAAATATAACTACAGCTGAAATCAGTCTAGTTCAGCTCAGGTCAAGTTATAAATTGTGGGTTAAAACAAGCTCTTGGTTCACACACACACACACACACACAAACACACACACACAGATATAAAACACAGTGTGTCTGACACAGAAAACACTCATGGCCTCACGAGAATCAGCTTCTAATGAATGGAGCCACAGAAATCAATCAGTAAAATCAGCTTCTTACTCAGGAGGAGCTTTCCTCTTACGTCTGGTGGAGATCTGCAGCTTTCTCTTCCACAGAGCCATGATGAGAATAGACAGACGGTCGAGAGGACGGAGGAGACCGACAGGTCAGGAATGAGACCAGACCGACAGGAACGACAGCAATCAAACACACCACACACACACACTCACCCGCACTCTCTCACACCACACACACACAAAACACACACTCACTCACTCACTCACTCACTCAACACACACACACACACATACATCACACTCACACACCACACCACACACACACACACACACACCACACCCACATCATATACACACACACACACACACACAAAACACACATCACTCACTCACTCACAACCCACACACTCAAACACAAAACCACACACACACACACACACACACCCACACACACACACACACACACACACACACACACTCACACTCACACTCACACACACACACACACACACTCACAATCACACACACTCACTCACTCAAACACACACACACACAACACACACACACGTGCGCCAACACACACTGATCTTCACTCAGATACTCACATTAACACACACCTCCAGACATAAGATCTTTAATGCTTCTGAAAGAAGTCTCTTCTGCTCACAAAAGCTGTATTTATTTGATCGAAAATACAGTAAAAAGTATGAAATATTTTACAATGTTAAAAAACAGCTGTTTCTGGTGAGTATGGTTAAAAGTAAGTTTTCTGTGAGGCGCGCTGTATTTTCAGCTCATTCTACATCTTCAGGTCACTGATCTTCAGGAAATCAGTATAAATATGATGATCTGCTGCTCGAGAACATTGTATGATTATTATCAGGGTTGGGAAAAAGGAGAAAATGGAACAAACTATAAAATAAAGTGAAGAACAGCAATTAAAAATATAAAAATACAGTAAGTAGCTCATACTGACAATCAGAGGAGAATCATGAAGTTCTACAGGACCTGAGTGAGAGCAGCTAGTGATGTAAGACCAAGAATAACAAAAAATATTATATGTACATATTTTATGTTTAAACTGCCACAATCAGTATTTTGTAACAACATACACTACTGTTTAAAAGTTTATTGTCAGTTTTTTCAGCAAAGATGCATTAAATTAATCAAAAATGACAATAAAGACATTTAAAATTTTACAAAATATTTCTATTTCAAATAAATGGTGTTCTTTTGAACTTTCTGTTCATCTGTGAGTTCCAAAAAAATATGAAGCAGCAAAACTGTTTCCAACATTGACATTAAATCAGCATATTAGAATGATTCCTGAAGACAGATTGTGACATTGAAGACTGGAGTAATGATGCTGATAATACAGCTGCGCATCACAGAAATACAAATACATTACAGTTTAACAGAGATTAAAACAGAAAACATTTATTTTAAATTGCAATATTATTTAACAATATTTACAGTTTTTTCTGAAATTTGAGGCAGGGAATAAAATGCACTAGTTCCTTGATGAGAAAAGAGACAACTTTGTAAAACACATATTACAATTCTTACTGAGTGACCAAAGTTCGTGTACATATGGCTACTCCGTTATCACATAGATTAGTTTAAGATGCAAGTGCAACACACTCAGTATCCTAAAATCAATAGATCTTGTCCTATAATATCACAAAATGAATTACAAAATAAAGTTGCAAAGACGATACTCATCCAGACGGTGTGATAACTTGTTAAGGTTTTTAATTCAACCACCAGTTTAGTAAAAAGCGGAGTGAACTTGCAATGTAAACTCTAAGTTGGTTTCATTTGTCTGAAGGAGCCCTGACGCTCGAGAGATGTATTAGTTTAAGCAGCAATGTAGCTATGTGGGCTTGAATAGGTGAAACAGACTGGCAAACAAGTTTGATTAGTGAATTAGAATATAAGGAAGTGTTCGGCGAAGGTAAGACGAGTGAGCAATGGCATAATAAATCCAATTGTTTTCTGTGGGGATTTCCACAGCCCCTAGAGACATCAGGAGCCGTCCGGATCAGAGATGGGACAAGGCTTCTTAACATCAGCGTGGACGGTACATTACGCACTCATGTAGTTTGAGGTTCATAAGCAGCTCACGCAAGTCTGCTACTGGGTATGTGTTCAAAATGTATGGGGTGTCCTTCCAAACCAACATCAGAGGTAGTTGATAAACCAATATGGTTTGAATTGGTGTGATTCTTAAACCGAAAAGTATGGTTATACAGGACACAGACCTACCCTGCATCCCAATGTTCATATTATCCATCCTAATAGTATGTGAGATTAGAATAAGTGCGTCCCAAAGCATAGTATGTTGAAAAGCTGTTATTCCAGAAAGTCCAGGAAAATGGTCTATTCTTTTGGATAGATATTAGAAAAAGTGCTGGATCGGGGCGGCACACTCGGGAGGGCTATAATACGACACAATCCATGCGCTTTGACGAGAGGACTCATAGTTTCAGAATTGTGGACACAAACAATTAAAAAAACGCTGTGTGTAAAACAACTACCATAGACCTGTGCGGATGTCGTAACGTGACCGACAGTTAAACAGAGAGTTTTAGATAAAGGGGTTTGAGTTACTAGTAATAATCAACATTTAACCTGTTAAAAAATGTATTTAATTTTATCTGTGTTAGGATATTTCATCTACCACAACAATGTGAACTTTTATAAACATCAGTTTGGCCATTAACTTTTAAATACATCATTATGCAAAAAATATGAGCAGAGATCTCTGCATAAAGACCCACGGCTGGCG